>KL280458.1:1093-22758 GCA_000699545.1 Podiceps cristatus | reverse complement strand
AAGAGTGAAGATCAAAGCAAAGATGCGGCTGTCTGCGGAGCTGAAGAAGAGTTTTTATATGTTCGTGGTTTTATTAGTCTTTGTTGTGGCCAGGGAGAGGGCCTTCTCCCCCCCCCCCCTACTTTTTTTTTTTTTTTTTTTTGCTGTTAACGCCATCGTTTTAACTCCTACATGGATCTGCTTGTCTAATTTTTACCATGTTGTTACAGGGATACAGTACAGGCTGATGAGTCCAGTATAGGGTTGTATTCTTCTAAGGAAACAACGTGCCATTCATGACCCGTGAATTTATACGATAAAGGGAACAGGTTAATAGGGAGGGGTGGGGTGGTTTTTTGTTTGTTGCTTGTTTGGGGGTGTTTTTTTGTTTTTTTGGTTTTTTTTTTGGACCCCCGTGCAGAGGTGGTTGTGGATTCCTGGCACCCTGTGAATTGCGCATTGAAAACCACTGTGCTCATAAAATGAAGGAAACAAGTGAAACCCCCTAGAATATGGAGCTTTGTTCCTTAAAACTACTTGTTTGCTGTACTTCTGTACTCTGACTTTATTTCGCATGGACTTTTTTTTTGTAATTCCCCTGTGTTCCTGTATGTGACTAAAATAGGTGTCCTTATAGTAAGGAGTATAGCTATAAGGAGTATAGCTTGTGAGGATTTAACAGCTGCTTACTGTTTTTCTGGTTAAACTCTTATCTGTTCAAATTAGGGAAAAAATAATCAGTTTCCTTTCAGAGATAAGTAAGCAGTCCCTTATTTTAGGGCTGATGTAAGCCTTCTCCTCTTAGTTTTTCTTTATTTTTAAACTTGTCTCCTTTTGGACAATTAAGCTTCATTAGAGACATCTACTCTTGGGATACTTTGCAAGGCTGCAGGACAGCGTTTGGAATCAGTTTGAAGTGTGGAAGACTTCTTCCCTTCTTGGATGTCCCCCCCATCCCCCTCCAGTCTCATCCCCAAGATCTTTGTGAAGAGTCAAGTGTTCCCTGCTTCTTTGCAGGCCCTAGAAGCTTCGGCTTGGGACCTGAGGGTGGCAAACAGGTCTCAGAATGAAGGTTTGGTGGTTTTAGGTCTTAGTGTTAGTGTTTATATTAAAAGATGCTGACGAGCAGTTTGTCTCAGACTTGATTGAAAATGGGTCTTATATTGAGTAGATTTTTTTTTTATGGTATGTAAAAGGCAGAATGAATGTGGGGCTAAGCTAACTGCCTTGCCTTGAAGGAGTCTGTTTCTGTATTTTCTTACAGAATTGAGGGTGGAGGGACAGAGTATTTTCCTCGTGAGAAGCTAGTAAGCTCTGTAATTTGTGTACCAATATCTAGCTGATCATTAGGCCCCTTAAACAAGGACACTTGCTTAACGGTTCACTTATTTGAAAATGGCTTGTGGTTACTCTGTCTTGGACACCCAGGTTTGCAGGGTAGGGCTCTGCTGTCTCCTACTACTAGAAGATCCTGCTTCATTTTAAAGTGCTGTGTCCATGACAGCTTATATTACCTCTCTGGGGTTCTGATGGGCTGCAGCTCTCCACACTTAGTATTTGTGAGGAAGTGTTTTATGTATCACATTTGTTACCTCCCAGGGAGCTCCACCTTCATGAAGGTGTGCAGCTGGCCTTGTTTGCTACATCCAAACCAGGTTGTTTAGGCGTGGGAAAAACTAAAGCAAGTTTATAGTGCAATCAGGATTGATCTGTGCCCTTTTCATAAAGGGAGTTTGGTCTGAGAAAATACATTAAAATTAGAGGTTCACACAAAGCTATTCAGCTTTCTGAATGTACTGGACAGCTGGTCACTTGCATCTTGAAGCATTATTGCCCAGATGACTACTTAACAGTGCCAGCAATGTGTCTGAGACCAGTTCTTGTATGTTCTGGCTGTTAATCAAAGTGGATTAGTAAAGTTGTAAGCAGGTGAGACAGGTGGTACTTCCTTCACTTTTCAGACTGTGGAAGACTCCATGACATCTATAACTCAAACAGAATAGTCTTCTGGGATGGGAGTGGTGCAGTTTGTGACAAGCCGCATTCTGCAGCACTATCTGCTTTAAGCATCAAACTGTGCTGAAGCATGAATCTCAGTACACATGCAATTGAAGTTTAGAAGTTTTCATAAATCTTTTTGCTTCTTTTGGGGGTGGGGTGGGTGGTGTCTTCATTTGGGGTTTTAGTCATGTGGGAAGACAGAAACCTTGTAGCAGGACTCTGCTATGCATTTATGGTATGCATGGCCTTACAGGTCTGATATGGCATGGCTGCTGGCTTTATTCTGTTAAGTAATGGTGTACTCGTGTTTTCCCTACGCAAACTAATTTTCAGTCTGAGTTTGCATTTCATCTCCATTAAAGGTCTTCATGTGACTACTTGTTGACATACTCCTTGCAATGGAAGGTTCTTCTTAACTCTTAAGGCTTATGTAAGGTTATTCTCCATATTCACTGTAAGCTGGTTGGCACCAGCTACAAGAGTAGAAATGAATTTTCTCTGGCTGTAGAGAACCTCTTTGTCTGAGGCAAACATACTGTTTGAGCATAGCTCTGTAGGTAGGCTGTTCCTGCATGGGCAGCAGTGGCATTTCTTCAGTTATGTTTCTTAATGGAAATTGGACTAAGTGTCATCAAGAACCTTGTATGGTTAGCCTTTTATTGGTGATGGGGAGTGACACTTGACTATTTGAGCCAGAAATGTGGTTTACTTAAAGCATCAAATGAACTGAGAGCTTGGAACAGAATCAGCAGAATGGAAATGGTTCAAGCTGGCTGTTGCTTGTTGGGGAAGCTGCATGTCACAGAGGAGGGATAATAAATGCTGACCCTCTGTAGACTACCTTGTTTCTTAGAGGTAAGAATAAGGACTTTTGATCTCAGAAGAGCTCTGAGAGGTTTAATTCCTTTGCTGTCTGTAATGGTTTCGTCCTTCGTGTGGGTGAAAGATACAATGTGGAGTGACAGAGTGGACTGTTGTCTACCTCTGCTCATCATCTCATGCTGGGGAATATCTGCTCTGGTTCTAGTATTGGTGGTAGTAGTATACCAAGTAATACATGTTCAATACTCCGTCTTTACTCTGCTCTTACTCTGTTTCAATAATGCTGACTTCCTGTAAGTATGTTTTCAGTTGATAATCTCTGTAATAGTGAGGGTTCCTCTCTTGTATCTAACCCTAAACTACACTGTCATGTGGTGACCATCGTACTTCTCCCTACAAGGTGAGGAAGAGAGGGGATGCCTTGACATCTTACAAAGTGTTTCTGTGCCCCCACCGTTTGAAGCAAGTGAAGCAATAAAAAAAGCTGGGATGTCTGGATTTTGTTCCGGGCTCTGTTGCTGACTTGCTGGGTCAACTACCTCATTTCTGTGGTGGTGGTATCTTTGCATGTGCTGTTCAACCTGCTGTCCCCTTTAGTGTGCTACCTTCAGTGAGATCAAGCTTGCCCAAAGAAGCTTGTGTTCTGTGGCCAGTACTATGCATTCATGGAGGTCTCGGTATTTGTCCTTCCAAGCGTCTTTGACAACACTGAACTCTGTATGGCTCAGGTAGTCTAATGCCTGTCCAAGACCTTGCAATAGCACTGGGCCTGATGAAGTGCGAGTTAGTTAATTTGTTGTGCTCCCTTTTTGCCTCAGAGCACCACCAGTGACTTCTTCAAATGACAGAAGAAAAGACTGGAAAGATGCTGTAGTCTGTGGCCATGTAGCAATTGCTCTTCCAGCAATTTTCTTAGAAGGTTCTGTTGTTCTAGCCAGGCTTGAAAGATGACCAAAAAGGGAGTTCACAAGCGCTGCAGAAGTGTGGTTTGAGGAGCCTGTGAATAATACTCCTCTAATGCATGTAGCCGTTCTTGTTCCTCACCCTGGATTTATGCTCTTCTGTCCAAACTTTCATTTAAAATGTATGTCACATGCACTGTTTTAGGAGCAATTATGCAAACAGTAAAGCAATGTAGAACACCATGCCTTACTTTACCACACTAATTAAACTTGAGAGAGTGCCTCTGACACTGAGTCTCATGATCATGTTGAAGTAGTGGTTGTACGTCTTGCTGACGAATCTGTTCTTATTTATGCAGGGGCCTCTGGGTATGAGTACAGAGTGGAGGTGAGAAACAAGACGGAGCAATGCAGTTTTTTCCCCTTGCTGTAGCGCATAGAGAAGCTGTATATGGTTTCAGCTGTTTTCTTGAAAGAACACCTAAGTGTGAACATCTTGCTGTTCAGGAAACTGTGATTAAGTTCTTACAGATCAAAGAAAAATATTTTTCCTCCATTCAAAGCTTTCACTCTGAAATACTGAGTCCCTAGATGTATAGTCTGTGCCTTTTTAATGCTTTTCTCTAGCATTTATACTGCTAATTGAATTTCTGGTAGAACTGAAGACCTAAGGAGGAAAAGAGGCCTTGTGAAGGGGGGGATATCTGCTGCTCCAGGGACTCTGTCAGAAACTGAAGAAAACTCTTAAGGTTTGGGGTTTTTTTTTATAGCTCTAATTTTATATTAATTACTGTTTGAAAACTTGGAGTAGAAACTTAACACCAGCTGCAGGTGATGGGGCAGAAAAATGGAGAATCTTTTTCCCCTTCTAGATGTTTTGTGAACCCCATGTTTCAGCTGGGGTTTCATTGATGGTGCAGTATCAGATTTACGGGGTGAGCATGTAAGGGTTGAAGCTGGCAAGATGAAATGAGTTGGGCTTTTCCTGCCTTTCTTCCTCTGCTGTCAGGTGAGTGGAGGAGGCATGAGGGTGGGAACTCACTCCTGTTTCCATATCATCGAGAGGCAAAGAAGCTGGCCAAGGATTCCAATTCTTGGCATGGGAGAGTGAAAAATAACAAAAAAGGAATACAGAGTACTGGGTACAGAGTTTTGGATGAGAAGACTTTATCCTTTCTGGTTTTGGATGGGAGACTACCCGAGTCAACAGCAGCAGTGTATATGGGAAGGTGTTGTTGGTTACTGTGTGCTTCTGTTGGCGTACCTGACAGTATTGACCCTTTACACTAGAAGAAGCAACTTTGAGGAAGTACTGCGTATGTGTTTAGGCTTAATAAATTTGGGGTCTGCTGGGCACACAGGGGAATTCAGGGAGAAACCTGAAAGGCATTGTGCATGCTTTTTCCGCCCTTGGCATCCCCTGTCCCTCAAGAGCCCAGCACACGGAGAAACCAAGCTTTCTTGCAGGACTTGAATGACAAGCCAAAGCTGATTCTCAAAGAATCTTGCATCCTATGTCATGTGGTTCTCTTTAAGTTAAAATGACAGTGGATCATGGGATTATGATTGCTGTAAGAAGAATGGCTGTGGTTGTGTCTTGGAAAAATTAGTCAGGTTTTTAGATACAGAAGTCAAGGTCCAACAGTTGTAATAGTTAAGAATAGTGTGGGAGCAAAAGATATGTGAAATAGATGAAAGAAGGTAAGTATACATATGTAAACTATGGATTTGACTCTGTTAGAAGTTGACTTCAGCTCCCGTGGTATGGGAATTCACCCAGGAAGTCTAACAGCCAGCCAACTTGCACAATATCTAATACAAGCAATCTTGTCAAAGAGCAAGTAGTCCTCAGTATCCTCTTTTATTTACCCTACTGAATGTTGCTTGCTCTTGATTGCACTAGCTGGTCAGCTGCAGCTAATGTCTGTGCTGATGAGCTCAGCTGTATCAGATACTGAGCTCCTGGCAGGAAGTCCTGCATCATGTTCTTAGGTGAGTGCCAGGCTGCACAGTGGGTTCTCTAGCTGTAGCTGCTCTAGAGGGTATTCTTCTGTGTATAAGAGTCTCTGAAACCTTAATACAGCTTGCAGGGTGGGAGAAGCATAAAATGTACGGCTCTGTTCCCAGCTGACTGATATTGGGCTACTGGAAGCTTTCAGGCTTCCCTTGGTAATTGCTTTTCTCTTGACAAAAAAAAGAGTGAATCTTCCTTCTCTTGTAATGCAGGTCTTCTTGAGCTGTCCTTGGGAAAATTCAGAAATGTGCTACTTAACCAGACCAATCCAGTGGAAGCTGTAATCAGGAACATTGGAAGCAATGTGACTGTCATCATCTTTCAAGTACATGCCCAGCAAAGTGATGTGGTGATATCCTTTGATAAGGTATGGTAAGAGTGTCACTTCTGTTCTGAAGTGGTACTTTTCTTTCAGCAAAGGAGTTGGCTCTCATACATGTAGGAATATAGAACTGGAGCTGTATAAATAATACCTTATCTGCATGGCTCTTAGGATTTCTGAACCCAAAATAATACTTTCTTTCTTGTACTTATATGTCATAACTGCTATTTTGGAGGACTGAATGCTAAAGGAATTTCAGACCTTGCTTGAAAATGTTTCAAGACTTTGTTCTTGGTGGAAGTGGTGCTTTTGACATGTCACTGCTGACTACTATCCATCAGCTTGTGAAATCAAAAACAGATTCATGATATGCATTTACCAGATACCTTATACACTTAACATAATTGCTTTGGGATGTTTATGTGGCTTGGATCTAGCCACTAAAGATATGATATCATCTGATTCCAGCTGCTTGTCCTGAATTTAATTCTCCTTTGGTGGCATATGGAGAGATTACTCCACACTATAGTGAAGGCTGTTACCCCTAGTCAACAATATAAACATTAATATTGCTATACACTAGCCTCAGTTTGTCCCCTTGTTACTGGGATGCAGTCTAAAATACTGGGGTTTCTTTTATGGTTCTGTGAGGCTCAAAGTGGTATTTGAGCAGAATGTAGACTAAGCTGAAGGTGGTAGATGGAGATCTGGCAGCTGCTATCCAGTTTTCCTTTTCCCATCAGTATTTTCCAAATGAGGATGCATTGAGTGCCAAGAAGCATCCTGGCAAGCTTAGGAGGTGAATCTGTAACATAAGTCACCCAGCTGCTCAGTTGTCTTTGTACTGGTAAAATAGCCAGGATTACAGGGCTAAGGCATTACTGTTATGTCTATTCAGTCTTTGATTACCAGCAGTAGAATTTTTTGCTATCAATTCAGACCCTCTTTGCATTCATGTGCCTTACCAGGCCAAGGACAGTGGTGCATAAGTAGGGCTGTACTGCTTTTAGGGCTGGCCTGCCTCTGGGAAGATGAACCTGAGCCAGACCTTAAAGCCTGCCAGGTCCAAAGTGTCTCCTTATAGTGTTGCCTCAGATAACTGTGGTTGTTTTGAACAAAAGCACATTTTTCATGCTGAAAAATAGATTTGACTGGGGGTCAATTGGTTGTTCCAGCTGTGTGAATGTGACACTGCCATTGCTGCCTGGTCTTTCCTCAAGACCCCTGGTTCTGAAAAGGATGGTACTGGTGGGCCTTGGGTCAGTGGCTGACCTGGCCCTAAGGACTTGTCTGGCATGGCTAGTGTTAAGCCAGGTGTCATAGAGCCATCTCTGTTTTGGTGCAGATAGTGAAGTCCTTCTGAGGTGTCATTCCCAGAGTGCCCTTTAGTGCCATCTCACAACTTTTTGTGAGGGGTATTCCAAACCTTTTACACCTCTACTAGCCAATCCATTGCTGTATAGCAGTATACTTCAGCTAGCTAGATTTATCTGCAATTTGCTTGTGTTTGTTAACTCTTTAGTTTCAAACTTACCACTTGAATTTTTGAGCCTGAACTAGGCAGTGTGTGGTGTTGGAGGCCACTCTTGTTTTTTCTATCTCTTTTTCCCCCCATACATCTTTACTAGTTAGCTAAGGGCTGAATGCCTCATCTGTGGCAACTGGCGCTGAAATGTGTGCCCTGCAGGCTGGTGGCAGGAATGTGACTCCTGTGCAGTACGTCAAGCTGTGGCAGAAATCTTCTCAAGAACAACTGTTTGTTTATGTAATTTGTTTCTGTCCAGAATCCATCTGCGAACAGCTCAGGAACTGGAGTAGACAAAGGACTGGTTTCCATCCTTCGGCCCCAACAGAGCATATGTACATGGTACCTTCGGTCACTGGATGCTAGCCAGGTGCTCAGCACAGCTATCTCTATTCCCTATATGGAGAAAGGTATGTTCTTGTTACTTGTTAAGGGATACTAGCTCTGCTTATGTCAGCTATGAAATGTTGACCTTTCAGAGGCGATATTCTTACGTGGAGCAAACATATGATGGAGATACCAGAAATTCTTTTGAAATGGGCTGAAAAAGTTAAGTATTGCTGCTGAATTGCATGTCGCTTGTAGGATGTGCTGTATGGTCTTGTCATGACCTCGACCTTATGAGTATAAAAGTACTGTGCATGTGTATTAGGACTTATCTTAGACTTCAGTGAAACCACTTGTGTTGTCTGCAGGACTAGAACCTGACAATTTTATGTGCTCAGCCAGCAGACTGTGCCTGCAAGTATGTGCATTGCTGAGGTCTTGGGACTTTTTTTTATGCTGTGTAAGGGGGAAGTAAAAACTACTACAGCTATCTTTCCTGTGTTCTAGATCCTATTCCTGGAGGCTGCAATCTAGAATTTGACTTGGAAGTGGATCCAAATATTTACCTAGACTATACATTGGTGGATATACACATCAAGTTTGCCCCTGCAAACTTGGGATATACCAGGTTCGTGGAAAAACTTCAGTGCACTGAGCAAGACCTCCTTTGTCTTGTATTTGGCCAAGGTCATAAAACAAGATTCTGCTGGAAAGGCTGACTGTCTTGTTTGCTGCAACAGACTGGAGTAAATGAGGAAAGGAGGAGGGGGAGAGGTAACAGAGAAAAAATTGAGAGCTGCATCTTGTGGGAGAGGTTATGCAACTTCAGATGTGTAAGTAGTCAGCAAATACTGGATCTTCCCATTCCTCATCATGACTTAATCTGTTTGAGGAGCAATTGTGTATTATAGACAGTTTTATTCTTTTACTGGTACTGAAGCATGACAATATTGAACAAAAATGTCATTGAAATGTCAGGTTATAAGGCATTATTTCCTGAATGGTGCCTGGTGTCACAGATGATAGGCAGGGAATGGGGAAGCCTATGTTCAGAGCTCTATATATAGCGTGCATGGAAAAACAAACAGTGATGCTGTGATCTTGGCATTCTTGTGCTGGCTCATAGGAAGCCTCTGTAAATGTAAAGGCAGGTACCACTACCTACACCAGGGTAGTTCTGCATAATACTGCTGTAGTCTGTGCTCACAAACATTTACAGTCTAGTTTTGAATTAGTTGCTGGTGTTAACTTCTAAAGAGCAGAAGCCAAATACTGCCAGCTCAGACAGTAACTTCTGAAAACTAATGTTAAGATCTGTGGGCTTGTGCTGGGCATGTAGCTGATCTCTTTTTAATTGTAGAGGGGCAAACCCACCATCCTGCGATTCAGGGACTGGTCAGAACTCCAGATGGCGACTGCGCTATGATGTCTACCAGTACTACTTACCAGAGAACGATCTTTCCGAGATGGTACTCATGAGCCACATACGGAAGATGTCTGAGGTGCAAAGTATCAGAGCTAATGGCATTAAAGTAAGTCAGAAGCACTGGTGTACTAGGCATGTGGCAGTGGCTCTGTCTTAAGTTTTCTTCTCCCCTGTGCTTATCTTCCTTGAGTGGTGGCATAAGCAAGCTGCTGATGCTTCGGCCTTCTTGCTGGTATTTGGGATTTCTGGCTGGGAAGTGTACAGTGAGTGGTGCATGCGAAATGGCAACCACTCTCTCTTGGGATAGAGGTGGCTAGTTATCATGGCCTGAAGTGTGGTGGAATTGAGGCGTCTTGCAGTGGGCTTTGATATTAAGTAGATGTTAGTGACTAGTCTGTGATGTGTTTCTATGTCTTGCACTCTTTTCTCAATCAAACAAGCTCTTATTGCAGTGTCTTCCAGCTTGCCGAATACTACTTCAGCCACAGTGCTCCTTCATGATGTTGAGGTCAGCTTGCCTATAGCAGTACTGCCACTGAGTGCCTGTAAATCCAGAAGTCAAGCTGCTTCTGACAGATTGATGCAGTCTCCTACAATGCCTGACAGATGCTAAGGATTGGGCAGGGAATGCAAGGGAGGAGAGTAGAGTGGAACTGGACTAGAAATGGACTCCATTTGGAGTGGCATAAAGAGATCTGATATGCAAGAACAAACGCTGCATGTTTACCTACCCCCCCAGCAAAGAGATTGGGACAGAGAGGGGACAGATTGGGACCCGTCTGGCCTTGCTAGGGAGTAGAATGGCAGCCTTGCCTGCTTCAGAGGCCAGACCTGGGTTAGTAGGCTGACAGGGAAACTGAACTGTCTCCTCAAATGGCAAGGAGCAAAACAATGTGAGTGGGAGAATCTCCTTCCCTGTCAGAAAACATAGTAATGTTGGAGGAAGTGGAGTCTGTCCTGTGAGGCTTTAATGCTTCAATTGGTAATACTGAGAGGGTTCAGAGTAAGAGAGCTCTTGCCTGCAGTTCTTGCGATCATCATTTTTGAGCTGCTGAGAATTTCCTCGCTGTATGAACACCTCAACTTGCCAACGGTGACAAGCAGTTCCTTGCAATTAAAAATATTCTTTACTGTTCTAGATTCTTACACTGACAACTGATGACAAGACCAATGTCTACTTTTCCTCACTTCCTGGACAAGGTGTCATCTACAACGTCATAGTATGGGATCCTCTTTGGAATACTTCTGCTGCATATGTACCTGTGCATACCTATGCCTGCAGCTTTGCTGACCTGGTGGATAACTGCTCTTCTCTCAGTAAGTTGGGACTCGTACATCCTTGCCAACTCACTTCACGTTTGTTGTGCTTTGTCATGCTGAATACTGCTTTTGAGATTTTTTTTTTTTTTTTTTTTTTTAAATCTGTGAAGGAGCTCTTTGTTCTACACAGGGTATATTTTATTACTTTATAACAGAGTCTACTTCTTGACTGAAGAGAAATTCTAGAATAATGAAATAAGACTAAGAAGAAGTATTAGCAATTGAAGGTTTAACTTAATGGAGGCTTAATATGTGGCTTGCAAATATGTAGCTTTCAACTCTGTAGTGCTACTCTGGCTTTTTTGGTTTGAACTGGATACGTAATTTTAAATCACTTGTAGGACTATGGAAGCTGCATGTGAAACTAAGATAGTAAAACATGAACTATATTAGGGTCCAGCCTGATTTTTCTAACTGTGCTGGTGCTAACAGGATTAGTAACTTAGAAATATTTTAGGAGGAGATAGTCACCTAACATAAGTATAAAGATAACGCCAGCAATAGTGAAATGACTCCGAAGTCATACTACTTTGTACAAAGCCATATAATGATAGAATTCGAGCAGCAGAAGAGCAAAGGTGCCAATCCCATTATGGCTGTGGAAGGGACAAGAACAATGGGTAGAATACAGTTCCTAAAGTAAGATTTGTTCTCGGGATTTTCTTATATACTGTAACACAAGTCACTGTCAAACTCAGTGTTGTCTTATGACATGAAGCAAATTATTTAGGGTAAACCCCTTTTCTGTAATTCAGAGAACTAGGAAAATATTGTTTACTTGTTTCAAATAGCTTAAATACCAGTAAGAGTTTTGCCTAGGAGACAGATGAGCCATACCGGGATGCTGCTGGTCCTTTCCATTGCCTGGAGAGTATGTTAAGGGGAGACTATGGGAAGGGCTGTAGTGATAACGACTACAGCTGCTGCCTGGGTCACTGATCCAGCAGCACTGAATTTTACAGAGAATTTTCAGGTAAACCTGTATCAGTATTATAAACAGCAAGTTACAGCTACCTAATTGTTATAGATGCTTCAGCCTTTTGAATAAGGAGGAAGCTCTTGATTTCTTAACGAGACTGGAACTACTTCAGTATTCTGTTGGAGATATTATCAAGGTAACTGTTAGTTTGGGCATTGCAGATCTGCCCACATGGTGTGTCTGAAGGAGTGGCAGCTATTAAGTTGTCAGACTCAGTGACAGCAACCTGATTTTACCTCAGTCTCATTGCTGGGACTACTACGTGGAGTGCTGTAGTAACCCTTTATTTCTCCTTGTAGGCAAACTCTCTACCAAAGTATTCTTCACTACTTTTGCTGTTCTTGGTCTCTTCACTTGCTTTTTTGGACACAGATTCTGGAAAACAGGTACTGAATGTTGTTGTGTGGTGGTGTTTGTTTTGGGGGGGTTGTGGTGTTTTTCGTTTGGGTTGTGGGTTTTGTGTGTGTGTCTTCATAAGTCTGGCTGGAATTTCATAGATGCAACTTAGAATGGTGATCTTATTACTAAGATTCACTTGATACTGATTATATGCTAATTCAATCCACTGCTTTGCTTTTACAGAATCAGGGCTTTTAAGTGCAGAGCAAGAAGTTTCTGGTATGCAAAGAACAAAAATGTAGCTTTAGGGTGCGTGTTGGGCAATAACAATACATGAATTTTTGACTATTTGAAGTGCTTGAGGACACCCCTTTCCAGAACAAAGTGTTGTCTGGCTTTCTTTTTGTGCTTCTCAGCCAGTGACCTGATATGTTCTTGCTCTGTTGTAACATGAAGATGTCTGAAGATGTACTGAAGTGGGCGCGGCATGAAGGGATACGACAGCGTACTAAATCTCTTTTCCTTCTTCTCTAGACTTATTCTTCATGGGCTTCATATTTGCAGGATTCTTCTTCTTTGCATTCATTACAAGGGCAACTGGCCTTGGTTATGATGGTGAGTAGATGTGTCAGGATACCTCACGCTCTTCTCAAAGTATTGTTGTTATACATCCCTTAAGTAAAATCTCAGTTGTTGGCCAGCCTTAGGAAGGATGGGAGGATGATACTGGTTACTAGAACTGAGCTCTTGATTACCATAATAGCAGAATATGCAACAGAGTAACTGTTGTTTCCAACATCAAATAGTGATGCAGAATTAATAGCTGCAACTATAAAAGACAAATTTGAGTATCTATCCAAGGAAGATACAGGTTTTTACAAACTATGGAAGTTTGCAACATACTTCCTACTTCTTTCATAATGGGTGGACCTCAGTTTCAGTTCAAATGCAGATTTCATCTGTAAAATGAGTGGAAGGTCTCAATCCTGCTTGTCAGACTAGCAAGAATTAGTTCCCTTTGTCTTTGTACTACCTCATAGTTACTTTTTTTGAAACATGTGCGTTAGCTGTTGCAACAATAACTGCCTTGGGAACTCAAGGTACTAAAGTAGGTAGTAGGAGGACTTTCATTCTAGTCCTATGGCACTCTTTCAGTAGCACAATCCTGGTGGCAGCCTGGAGTTTAAATGAATTGAATGAGGAAAATACTGGTACTTGTTTAGCTTTTTCAAAAAAAGTTTTCATTGAATAACAAAATCAAGCATGTAAGTAAAGCTGCTGAACATGTTATTGCCGTAACTAAAGTTTTCAGAGTGTTGGAATTTCCCCTTTTCTTTTTCAGTGCGTCTTATTTTGACAGCAGTGGCTGGAATTATTGGAGGTCTCTTCCTGGTTGCAAGCTGGTGGAGATTTGGCTCTGTCCTACTCTGCATGTTTATTATTGGACTTGTGTTGGGATTTCTCTTTTCATCAACAGTCTTCTTTACTCCGCTAGGTATGCACTGAAATACTCTGCTGCAAAGTGCTGGCTATTGAGTGATGTGTTCCTGCTGTGTTACAGGGACACTGCAAGGCTCTATGGTGAATGCCACTGTCTGGTATATCTTAGTGTTATATTGAGCTTTCCCTTTTCAGTGTTGGGAGTAATAGAAATGTACCTGAATCCTTCTTTCAGGTGTGCTGTAATTAAAACTACTTAAGGAATCTGTACTGGTAGGAAAAGGAAGCTGCTTATTCTGCAGAGAGCTTGCTGAGGCTCTTCCTACCCCAGCTGTGTGCCACCTCAGCAGTCTGTGACACCAGCTCTGGTCCAGGCAAACACTTACTGTCTGTCTTGGTCTGGATAGACAGAGAACAAGTCACAGTAGAAAACAGCCTAACATGGAGGCTTCAGGCATAAAGGCATCATGGGTTAAGAGGAGCTCTTGCTGTTACCTTTCACTGTACTACAGTGCAAGGCTCTGGGAACACTGCACTGTTAGTCAAACTTGTATTTGCAGCTGGATTGACATCAACAGGGTCTTCAGAATGACTTTGAGAGAGAAACAATAGACAAATCACTTGAAAGCAAGCAAGGCTGCTGAGCTGGAATCCCTCTGGGACATCAGAGCATCAGCCACACTGCTTTCTCTATTGTAGTTTTAAATCTCAAAACTCTTTTACTTAAGATCCCTTACTGGGACAGTTTTTCATTCTCCAGTCATCTGTGTTTGGCTCAAGCCCTCAAGCCACAATCCTGTGATAATCCATGCAGTCTGTAGTTGCTCTTTGTTAAACGGTGACTCAGCTGGGGGTCAGCTTGTCCCCTCTCTTTAATTGACAGGTCTTAAAGCAGGAGGAGCAAAGTAGTGTTTGAGTGACTTAATTACTCTCCCTAAAGCCAGAGTTTGCCTCGTGGTGTTGTGATGGCTGCACTTGCACCATACTCTAGAGTCGAATTTACGTAGATGCAGGTTTATAGGCTATAAACCTATATTGGCAATAAAACGGCTTCTTATTGGGCAGAAGTACTCCTAGTACTTTTTATTCTTTCCAGCTGAGTAACATATACCTTATCAAAAAATCTTAGTTTCCTGAACAAGTTGTGGTGTTCTGATTTAAGAGAACAGGACCTATATGCAACTGGGACAGTCTTTTTTGTGTTCTTGTTTTGATTAACTGTGTCACAGTGCATCTTAATCAGCATTTGAGCTCAAAAGCGAAGCTTTTCCACACTGCACTCCAGATATTTCTGAATGTACATAATCTTTGGGTAAAAGGGCTCACCCTTGATCGCTTGCAGAAAAAAAAAAGGAAATATTTTACTAACTAGTAAATTGTGTGGAATATGGTGTCTTTGCAGGAGACTACAGGGTCTTCCGTGATGATGTTGTGTTCTGGGTGACCTTTTCTTCTGTAGCCTTGATGATTCCAGTGCTTTTTGTTGGCTGTCCACGAATTGTAAGTAAACTGCGCTGTGACCTCAGGAGAAGGGAGGAAGGGTTGTCAGGCTTCTTAATACAAAATGTGGCCCTATGGGGTGTGTATAGAAGACTTAAAACTTCATGAACCTCACCACAGAGCCAGTTCTAGGGAGTTGCTTTTCAGCCCTACTTCTGCTAATGGTCCATAGCAAAGGAATGGCTTTTTGTAGTGCTGCGCATGGCATCCACTGACACTTGCATTTAGTCAACAACTGCTGTCTTAACAGGATGTCTGGATAACAGGTGTGTGCAGCCAATTTCTTGTGGAAGAACTGATAAAAAATACTGCCTTAAGGAGGGGAGGAATAAAGGGTGTTTATCAGTCTCCTAAAGCTGCATTTTTTTCTCCGTCTCTAGCTGAACATACTGGCCTCTGGAGTAGTAGGCTCTTATGCAGTGATCCTAGCTATTGCTTGTTATGTCTACACAAGTCTTGCTTACATCACCTTAAACCTACTCAGAAGGGTCCTCAATGATTACTTCAGCAGAGCTTACACCAATGTGCCTTTCCAAACAAATGGTAAGTACTGCTCTTAAGACCTTTTTTTTTTTTTGAAGAAAACCCACTTCCATTGTAAAGAGTGAGTGATGAGGATAGGAAGGCATGAAAGGAGAACACAGTAAGTACAGTGTGAGATTTAACACCCAGATGATAAATTTTAGTCCTCCAGAAGAAATACTGAGTAGACTCAAAGGTACCAACCTTCCAGCAGGTGTCATATGACAAAGGCCCTTGTGAAAGCTGCTTCTCAGGCTCCGACTGCCACCTTGCTGGTGAGTTTGTAGAGTGGGCAGTCCAAAGGTGACTGAACAGACTCCTCTCAGCTCCATGTGTGTTCTTGTCTTTGTATGGAATTACTTTAGGCCTGTGAGGATGCAGAGACAATACTTCATCCTTTTCTGTGGCTAAACTTGTTCAGTATTTGTGCTTGGGAAAGGAAGGAATGTTCTGCTTTGATACAGGAATCTGTTTTCCCTTTTTCAGACTTCATTATCCTGTCAGTGTGGATAATGCTGGCCCTCAGCGGAGTAACTGTGCAGCTTCGCCGAGAGAGAAGTGAAGTGCCCTTCCCACCGCACCCCTATCTCACCTGGAAGCGGGAAAGGGAGCGCAGAAGCACCAATGTCTTAGACCCCAGCCACCATATCCCTCCCCTAAGAGAGAGGATCCAGAACAAGCTACTGCACATCAAAGAGTTTTTTCAGAAGGAGCCGCCAGCTGGGGAGAGAACTCCGTTGCTTCTGTAACCTGCCAAATAACTGATAGGAACAGGGAGGAAGACTCTAGAAATGGTGAGATGAGTGATCATCAGCAAACCAGCCATTGGTGCAGGATTCACCACTGCCACCTTGTCCTGTTCAAAAAGATGATGATATTTGCCTATCCTGGAAGAGAAGTTATCTGTCTGGTACACTACATCCTGTTTTGTGACTTTTCCTCAGTAGCCCACTCTAATATGCCTGCGTCTAGCTGCAGAATCTTGTACTAATGGTCGGTCCAGTACAGGTATTCATCTTGTGGTGAGCTAGCTTGGTGTTTAGGTATGTGAAGTATAAAACAGCCCTTAGAAAGCAACCTGTGCAATGCTGGTTCTTCCCTCACGGTGTGGAAACCACTGCTGAACTATTGCCTGACTCGCTCCTGAAGGTGAGCAGTCTGTCAAATTGCGAGGAATGAGAGAGGAGGACTATACCCAGAAGGAGTTCTTCTAGCAGGAACTGAAGTATCACCTTCTAATCTAGGTACAAAATGTGTGGCTGTGGACACAGCTGTTTCCATGAAGTATTACTGAACCTTGCAAGCTAAGCTAAGTGACTTGAATTCAAACTGCACTGAATTAACTGTTGTAAGTGTACACACTGCGGCTCAGGAAGTGGACCTGATCTGAGATGAGAAGACTTTCTTCCTTGCTTTCAGATGGTTCTGTAGCAAGCTGGTCATCTGGTCTGTGTGCAGAGATGACTGCTAAGAGAACACGAGAGGTTTGCCTCCTTGTTTGCTTTCTGAACAGCCTGTGACTTGTTTCTGCCCCAGTATAGTCTCTTTTTTGATGGTGCTGTCATAAAAGAAAAAACTAAATAAGCTCTTCATAGCCAATGGCAGTTTCTTTCCTGGATTTAGTTGAAACACTAACTATTCTTGGTTTTAATCAATATATCTCTTAATTCTGCCCTTAAGGGATAAAACCAGCATCCAGCTAGCAAAATACTGACCGGGATCCTTGGTATCTGGATGTGTTCCTTACCAACTTGGATTACATTCTGCTTTGGCAGGTGCAATATAAAAACAGATAAGGGACCACTCCTGTGCTCTGTGGAGGATTGTGATCTCCTGTGGTGGCTTTTCTCTGTTCCTTAAAAACAAAACCAACAGCCATTTTCAAAATGCGAACTGGAGCACTGTGGTTTTGGCTCACACAAATGCACAAGCAGCGTTGAGGCTGTCCTTGGTTTTACCTGCCCTTGCCCCCTGTGCCCACTCCTGGTCTCCACATTCAGTGTTTACATGGTGATCTGTCATGCATTAAATGATGGTTGAAGTCTTGCATCCTGTATCTTGAGACAGGCAGCTCTTTCTTATTCTCATTATCTTTGTACCTTTAGTGTGGGCACAAAGTATGCAGTCCTTCCTCTCTGAAGGTGAATGGCTGTTCTGCTCCCTGAGTGGGACCACCATGAGCGAATACCCTAGTGGTAGAAACTTAAGTTCTTGGCCACCACTTCAAATTCTTGGGAGTAAGTATGTAAGCAACAACTCTCTGTAAGGAAGTTGGCAAAATAACTCTATCTGGGAACTTAGTTGAAAGTTAAACCACCCTGGCAATAGAAGGGAGTTAATGGCTTTAAATTGACTCTACTTACTAGCCATTTTTCTTTAAGGAGTGAAAGCCCAGTGACATAGTATCTGAGGTGACTGAGCTGATCTGGCATTTAGAGGGACAGATCTCATGATTGTTGGAGCTGGAACATCTGCCCCAAACAGCAGAGCGAGGCTGAAATCCTGCAGTTCGGGTCTTGCCTCACTGTGCCGTTGTGGGGCATGGGAAGGGGGTGTTTTTTTTTTCCCTGGCCTCTGGCAGGCTGATGCTTGCTGACCGCACTGATACAGAGCATGTCTTTGCTGTACGCAATGGCGAGTAGCAAACACTGACTTGGTATGCGCATGCTCTTAAATGTGTTTACCTTGGGTTTTTATAACTGCTGTGATTAACATTGTGGAAGAAACAAGTTTAATTTTCTATATCTTTTATAATAAAGATGTCTTTTGAAAGAATATTGGAACTAAAGGGGTATCTCTGAATTCAATAATGTTTTTACAACTTAGCTTCTTCCATGGGTATTGTAGGGATAGTTTAGTTTGAAACATTTCTCAGCCCCTCAAGGGATGAGGTAGGGGGGAGCTTAGTCAACCTCTTGTAAGGACTTACTGTAGTTGCAGTGACACCCAGAGGCTGAGCGCGTGATTATGTTCTGTATGAAACCAGTGAGGAAGTGCATGGTCCAAAGAGGCTTTTTTATAGCTTTGTCAGATAAGGTTCTAGAGAACGATGTGATGGTTGTCGTCTACTTCACTGAAAACTCCTCTGCAAGATCATGTAGGAACTGGGTTTTGAACTCTTTCTGAGATCCTGACTTGGAGACTGTCTCTCTTTAGTACTGCTAAGAGATGATATGGGAATTCCTTCTGTATTTGATAAGCTGTAGTGGGTAATAATAATCAGAATACATTCACTGGTCCAGTGAAGTGTTGAAGGGGTAATTTTCAAGGCTTTTTTTGTACCTCCTGAGGCAGCTGCAAAAGGAAAACTAGATCCTACTCTGCTGTGCCTCTGTTCTGACTGCAGACTCTCTCCTTGGAAGCATTTACTGCCTTGCTGCATTTAGCTGCACTGTCTGGCAGTTGTGCCAGCTTAAAATAATGCCATAGGATGCTCCTGGGGAATCTAAATCTAAACCACGTTCTTCTAGGTAGTGATTTCCCTGTAAAAATCAAGTGTTTTGAAGCTTTCTGGACTATGGTGATGATCTGCTTCCTGCTGCTGTAGAGAAATCTCCTGCCATGATGGCTCTAGTACACTACTTTCACTCAGTTTTCTGCGGTCTTTGTTTTTTTTGCTGCTGTGATCACGTCAGCTGCCTGTAGAGCTTTCCTAGGTCTGTGTTCCAGTCCTGCCTCAAGTCCGCGGGAGAAACTGTCTTCCTCCTCCCCTTGCTCACACCCACACTGACTTCTAGCAGTTAAACAGATTTTCCTTTGTTCTTGTCTCCTTCCTCATCTTAAAAACACAAACCCAGCCTGACACCTCCATGTCACAGAGTGCTACGTGTGCAAGGCAGCTTGCCTACCTGCTCCCCGGTGTCTAGAAAGCATGGCTGAAGATGGAAGCAAACTATGCTTTCTGCAGGGGTGCTGTGGGGGGGAGGAAGACAAACTCTCCCCTCTCAGCTTTGCGTTTTGATTTGGGAGCAGGTTATGGGAAACTATTGAAGGGGCCCATAAAACAAATGTTCCTTTGTCATCTCTGCAGTTACGTATCCTGTGCAAGTGGCTTTCCTCACCTGGAGGAGCGGCGGTGTGGTGTAGATTTTCCAGTCTGATAGCCCATGCTGCCAGTGCTTGGTAGGAAGAAAAGGTATTAGTCATTGTTCTTGGAGCTTCTCAGCTGCTTGGTAGAAATGCTGCATACATCAGGCTGTAAAGCACTTGAAACCATTTTGGGGGCCCAGTTGCTGTGTATTACGTAAAATTCGTGGTAGAAGCTTCTGAGAAAATGTTATCTTTGCTTAACACCATTGCCACTTGTGGCTGCAAGCCTAGCTTTGGGAAACCCGAGCAGGACCCAAGCTCTGTGGGAGTGCCAGTCTGAAACAAAAACTCAGTCCTGTGAAATGCGCTGCCTGGCTGCCATCTTTCTGGTGTTGCTGCCAGAGGGAGACTCCAACGCGCCCTGGCTGGCTGGTGGCTTGCTTTCAGGCTGTTCCGCTTTCCTCTTGCTGAGGCGTTTATGCATTGCCAAAACAGTATGAAACTGTCCCAAGCAACGGGATACTGAAACAAAGGGCAAAGCAATACTTAGCTTAAAACCGCTCGCAGCCCAAACCCCTGTTAAGTGGCACGGCCATCAGTAACTCTTCAGGGGGGAGCTCTTATTTTTTAATTAGAAGCCAAGGTCTGAACTTGGCTAAGGGGCAAGTTACAGTGGTGGAACTGCCGAAGCTCCTGGCAGGGCCTACTTGTGAAGCTCAGCCAGCTGCGGTTGCCCCTGGTGGCATTGGGTCTGGGTAGGAGAGAGGGTTCTACCCTTTGCCTGCGCAGGAAGAGCGCTGTGTGCTGCAGAGGGAAGGGTGGGACCCTCTGTCTCCGCTCTGTCACCTGTGCCCGAGGTGTATTTTTTTAACTCTAATTTTTAGGGGACTAAGTTAGCTCCTAACCCTGAAGGGTGAGGTGTAAGTTTTTGGCTTTTAGTGCCCCCAAGGGCACTGGGTTAAGGCCCCCAAAATCATCCTTCAACATTCCAGATCTTGTAGCTGTTGCTCATCCACGCCGCCTTCCTTCCTGCCTCCCTAACTCGGCCAAGTTACCCTTACACAGCCTTTGCTTTTCTCTGCAATAGCAAAAGAAGTGAGGCTTAAAGGATTTCTTTAGTCCCCTCCATATCTGCCTCTTACTCCAACCCGGGACATGCAAAAAGGGCCTTTCCCAAAGGTTTCACTGACACTTCCCACCCCAATGAGGCTCTTCAGCTTTCATGCTGTCCTTGCCTAGGGCTGTCCCGTATCTGAAAACACTGCCAGAGAACAGGAAGCCCCTCCTGAGAAATGAATAGGCCCTGCTTTAAAATGCACATTTTTCACTAAGCCTTTGAGCTTAGCTCTCTCCCTAAACTTAGCGTCTGCATGTTGTAGCTCTGCATGTGAGTGAGCTGATCAGGGACATCGAGGCTGGGGGCTGCCTGGGAGGTAGCGATCGTGCGCTGGTGGAGCTCATGGCCCGGAGGGATATGGGTCAAGCAAAGAGTAAAGTCAGGACCCTGAGTCGCAGGGAAGCAAACTTGCAGCTCTTCAGGGAGTTAGTCGATAGGAGCCCCTGGGAAACTGCTGCCAGGGACAAGGGAGCAGAGCAGAGCTAGCAGAGCTTTAAGGATGCTTTCCATAGTGCGCAAGAACTTTCGATCCCCAGGTGCCAGAAGTCCAGCAAGAAAGGCAAGAGACCAGGATGGCTGAGTGGCTCAAACTGTGAAACCTGTGGCTCAAACTACAGGAAAGGAAGGAAACACACAAGGAGGGGAAGCAGGGTCA
Source organism: Podiceps cristatus (assembly GCA_000699545.1). Classification (NCBI taxonomy): domain Eukaryota; kingdom Metazoa; phylum Chordata; class Aves; order Podicipediformes; family Podicipedidae; genus Podiceps; species Podiceps cristatus. The sequence continues at coordinate 1,539 of KL280458.1, read as the reverse complement.
GGTATCCTGGGATGAGCGTAGGGATGTTGTCTGGTTGTGTATGATGGGGTCAGGAAGGCCAAGGCATGGCTGGAGCTGAACTTGGCGAGGGATGCAAAAACCAGGAAGGGCTTCTCCAGGTACCTCAATCAGAAAAGAAAGGTCAAAGAGTACACTCCCTTGGAGAGCGAGACCACCAAGCTGGCAGTGACAGACAAGGAGAAGGCTGAAGTACTTAACCACTTTTTTGCTTCAGTCTTCCCCAGCAACCTCTCCTCCCACACCTCTTGAGGGGAGGGGCTGGAAGAAGTGGACGGGGAGAGCAAAGTCCCTCCCACCGTAAGAAAAGACTTGGTTTGCGACCACCTGAGGAACCTGGATGTACACCAGTCCATGGGACCGGACGAGATGCAGCCGAGAGTTTGGAGGGAATTGGCTGATGTAGTCACCAAGCCCCTCTCCCTATT
>JMFS01101927.1:0-24226 GCA_000699545.1 Podiceps cristatus | reverse complement strand
GGGGGGCGGCAGGGAGGGAAAAAAAAGTCAAAGGTTTTTGAATCAGATTACTTGTTGACAGCAAATATGGTATTTGGATTATGAGCACATCACAGAAACCCATCAGTGAGTTTTGCCTTAAGAAATGTGGAAGATAAATATGTAACCGTACAGCACTGGAGTATATAGCACTCTGCTTTCTATCAGAGTGAAGAATTAGGTATTGAGCTCTAGATGAAACAAGCTGATGTTTGGTGCTAAACATCAGCAGCTGGCCACTAACTGTAACACAAGCTCCGGTACAACCAGCTGTACATGCTTAGCCAGGATGCAAGATTCTGAACAGGAAAACTTCCCCTTTTAAAGTACATCTAAATAGACCCCGAGGAGAGAGAAAGAAACAAAAAAAGGGAGAAAAATGGATACAGCAAACATGAGCTTTTCTCCCACTCCAAGTAGACACCCTTTTCTGATTTGACATTAAGAGGAGAGTTGAGTGTCCCTGATAGGAATCTCTGCTGGCCTCGTAAAATGTTGGAGGGTCCTGATGCGATGTCATTGCTGATTAATGTGTTTGCCTGAAGAAGCATATTTGTTATTGCTGAATACTCCCAAAGAACCATGTTTCCAGAATGCCTGAGTACAACACAAACAGCAGACCATCTCCATGCCTACTAAAATTTAAGTGAACTCTATTATACATTTTAACACGGGTCTTTTCTGTCCACCTAAGTGAGTAGGAAGGATTAACTAGTACTAATAAGAGTCCATCAAGAGAAATAACATTTTTTCCCTAAACTGCAAGACATTGGAAGTAAGAGCAAGAGGAACAGTGAAAGCGTTGAAGTTATTTCTGTAATTGAGTTTATCAAAATGCTCAGTTATCACAGTCCATGCTCAGGACTTACTTCAGCTACTGTGTTTCCTGTCAAGAGAGATCTACTCAGAATCATTTTACAGACAACTTTACTTGTTTGGAAATTGGAGATGGCTGACTATTACATGTACTTTTCTTTCTTTCTTTCTTTCTTTCTTTCTTTCTTTCTTTCTTTCTTTCTTTCTAATCAGGAATCATTCTGTTAGCTTCAAAAACTATCATAACTGCTAGGCAAAAAAATTATTTTCCTAGAGAAAAAAAATCAACAATGGTTAGACTGAGAAAGCGCAGGCAGGAACTGATAAATTATACTGGCCAAAAAGTTAAACAACTCCCTTCTATTGTAACTGGAAATTGAAACTAAAATCAGAACAGTAATTTCCTGGTAGGAAGGGAGGGAATTTAGACCAACTCAGATAGGAAAAAACCTCTTTGAGTGGCGATGGCTGCTCATTCAAAGACAGGTTGCATAATCAAAATACCCACAGCACATTTTGGCTCCGGAGCTTTCCAAAATTTATTTACTTACTCTGATTCTCGAGTCGTTTTCACCACTTCTCAGCTCATAGATAGAAGGGGGCAGGATAAGTCTACCATTTCCTTATGGGGTATTATTATGTCTGAATGCCTCTGTTTCTGAGAAGGAGGTTAATGAGTGAGAAAAACGAAAGACTGAACATAGTTACAGTGATAACTGAAAAGGGAACATCATTCCAAAATCCAAACCCCATCTAAAATGCCTAGGGATTTTAATTTCTTTTATATTTTTATCAGTGTTACCAGCTGTACTTCTGCACTGTAAAGTTATTCTTAAGCCAAAGCAGAAGATAAAATTATGATAAATGCTAAAATTAAAACAAGGTAGCCCTAGAAATCTACTGAGAAAGTAAATTGTTAAAAGCCTTCCTTGTAGTATTGACAAATAAACTGTGACCAGTAAGTTTGCCAAACAGCTCATAAGCTTTCATTCATGTAAACAGAGTCTTCCCCCAGTTAAAATTGCGAAGTACAGCGCACAGGCATACTCGGGCGTATTTCATCCTCCTTTCCACATCCGTTGCAGCATGCTTTTGTAGCTCAAGCACAGTGAGTGAGGGTCCAATAGGTCTATCAGGCGTGAAACCACACTTCCAAATTCCAGTAAAGACTCTCAAGCAGACGAAAATGAACTCCATGAACTCCAAGCATATTAGGTACAACCCCTTTGACTTCTCTAGAGTTTCTTCAGTTTTAGCCTTGTTGGAGCTGAAGTACAATAAAACTTCTCTTTTTTTTTTTTTTTTTTTTTTTTTTTTTTTTTTACATAGTATTTTAAAGCTCGCTTGTGAATGAAAAAAATTTTTTTTTTTTTTTTTTTTTTTTTTTTTTTTTTTTTTTTTTTTTCCTCCCCTCTAATTACTTATGCTTCATTGCCTACTTTGGCAAGAGTACTTCCCAAAGAATAAATCTCCTTTGCATTTTTTTCATTCTTTAATTGCACAAAATATCATGTTTTCTGAAGAGTTGACATACTTACCCTGAATCTAGTTGGATGGTCTCAACACATCTGCATAGACAGAGAAAACTCATTTCTATGGTAGCAAAGGTATTTTTTATTTTTTTCTTTGTCTTCACTACAACACTACCCCAAGGAAGCTGAATATACTTTATTTTATGCTTTATTTTTAAAGTATGAAATTTGGAGAGAAATAATCAGAATAAGCTGTGGAAGTCTACCTCTACCACTCTACAAGAAAATAAGGAGAGACAGGAATAAGCTAATGTATATTACCTCATGACCTCCCCTTTGTTTTAATCTTATATATGTAGAGGCAGAAACAGTATCTATCCATCTTAAGATTTCCTGATGTAAAATGAATATAGCAAAATCTCAAAGATCTGTAGCAATGAGAAAAAATCCTGGATGTAAATTCCAGTGACAGATTTACATTCAATAGATTCCTTTTCCATTTGCTTCTCAGATTTTATTTGTCCTCTCTCCAACAACTTTGACCACATGAAGCTTGCTTTCATTTCTTTATATGAAAGAGAGTCACTTGAGGTGGACTGGGCCATTAGCAAGCACTCCTGCCCTGGGGATAGTGCGGCGCAGTATTTCCTTGGGGAGACCACGGAGGGGACCCGGGCTCTGGGAGCCACACCAGGGATCAGCTTGGGCACTCCACGTTTCTCCCTGGGCTAGGCTCACTCAGCAGAGATGCAAGCATCCTGGTGAGGGCACAGATTGCTCTTTTCCCAAACCCAGACATGGCGGGAATTGCATAGGGGCTGCTGCCCCGGCTGCTGAAGTTGCCCTCAGTCTCTTAATCATGCTGACTAGCGGAAGGGGCAGAGTATAGTCTGACTTAAGGAGTAGCTGTCAAAGGAGATCAAAACCACTCATTTTCCAAAAACAGTGGCACAAGGATATGAAAGATGTTGAGCTGCACAGGTGGTGGACTGTGTCTTTAAGTTCTTCCAACATACAGACCACATGTTCTTACCACTGGCAGTGTCTCCTCTCAGTTCCACCTACATCAAATCCCTCAGGCAGCCTAATAGGAGAACATGCATGAAGAAGAGCATTTCAGGAACTTAATATACTTATGAATGAACAGATTTTCTCTTTGAGAAGCAAGCATAAGTAAGCAACGCTGTATGCCAGTTTGCACAGAAAACCATAGGTGTTCCAGAAACAGAACAACTGTATTGATGTTCATGGGCCACAGAGCAGTGTAACAACATCTGTTTCGGGATCTTGTGAGAAGACGCACAACCTCTCTTCCAACCTCACTTAACACAGATGAGTAATAAGCAGCTATTACTACCACAAAGTAGCTGCTTGAAGACTGAAACAATGTGGTGGCTTCGTTGCATGTCAGAGAGGCCGCGCAGGTCTGCACTCCAGCTTTGCTGTGAAGGCTGGGTGCCAGGGAGAACTCTAACTCCAAAGACCACAGCATTGGCTTTTCAAAGTCACAATTCATGCACATGAACTAGGAAATGTAGTACACAACACGTGCTCGTCCTCTAAAGGGCTTCAGTGCCAAAGTATACTGATCTCTGACCTTTCTCAATTTGTAAATTAACTGTTGGTTTTTGTTTTCCTTAAGGTTCCTTTAGGTCATGCAGGGAATGCAAGGATCTATTCCAAAGAATACGAAGTTAATGGCAGTAGCAAGCAAATATAGATAATGAAGCCCTGTGACAGGGCTACTATTTTCAGAACTAACTTCAAAGCTCATCACATCTCAAAATATTTTTTTGCTTTCAAACACATACATAAATATATATGCACACATGCACAGACGGAGAAAGAAAGCTATCCAAAAATTTAATGAAGTTTAGCTATTTCTTTTCAGGCTAAAGAAAAAGATTTTTTTTTTTTTTTTTTTTTAATGTGTGTGTTTAGATACTTAGCTGAGTCTCAGAGAAAGTGGATAACCAGTAGCTTCATAGAGTTTGTGGTCCCAACTTAAAAACTTTCAAGCAGGCTACTAAAGTCACCGTGCTTTCTGACTCTTGTTTATTTGTAAAGATCAGTAACATAGGTATTTTTGAAAGAAATTCCATTTTCCTGAATGCTTTTTAATGTCATATGATTAGGGATAGAGAAGCTCTACAGGGATAACACATGTTATATGACAGCAGACAAGGTGACATTAAGCTGCCTTACCTTCTCCATATCAAATAAACATGATTATTGCATAAAATTGATCTTAGGACACTTTTAGTGATTGATCAGTACATCTTTTTAGGGTTTCAAAGGAGTCTGCTCAGATCCCATAAATAACATTTTATTTTTAAATCTAAGTTATTTTCCAGCTGCATTCTTCTGTGTCTGTCACTATTCAAACATCTTATTTAGAGAGCTAAGGAAATGATAGCTCATCACGTAGCTAGTCCTGTGTGTCATTTTGTTTCCCTGTCATAGATTATTTTATTGTATACCTCACCTACTTTCAGGCAACTTTGCTACAGTTCACACAGTGCTACCACAGACTTCTGCAAAAAGATTTTTGATCCTTCTTCACACAAATGGATAATTATTAATTTCATGCTCCTTTTCAGAATTTAATAATGTTACTCTTGCATGTCAGTTTTAATTTAGAATTTACCTTATGCATATATATAAAATTTTGTGAACTTGAGACCAAATTCTATCCTTATCTGTAAAAATGAAAAATGTTGAAGAACACAAAATAGTTCTTACTGACAAAGAATTTCTGAAATAAGCTGCAGCTTTGTGTATTGACTTCTAGTCATGAACAATAGTAAGTGTAAGATAATTCAGCCTTTACAACCAGTACAGAAAGCTGAATCTGTCTCATTTTCAGCATTAGGCAATACATGAAACCCACCTGGGGATCCTGGGAAAGCCCATTCAACACTCACTTTCAGCTTCGTTTTGTTTTTCTCCTCCCACTGCCCGGCCTACATGAACTCTGAAGGACATACAATGCTTCTCGTTTTCCCACCTGTAACGAAGTATACTGGAGCAAAAGCCCTGCTAGAAGAACTCGGTTACAAATGTTCTCTTAACCCATTACAGCTGCAGCAGTCACATAAATTGGCTGTATGCGCTGTGTTGTTTCACTTTAAATACACTCTACCTTTAGAGGTTACTCTTTAAGCTATCTTCTGTTGCCATAGGCACACTAGGTTGAACAGATCTAGCTAAACACAAACAAGGCAAAAATAAAATGTGTGAACCTGTGCCTTGAAAAAAAGACACTCTGCCTTTTCCAAGGATTCCACAGAATGAGCATTTTTGACAATATTTATATATGCTGGGTTTTCAACTCTACCTTGGACCTCCAGCGTACAACGATTCCACACATACACACCCACACTGTACACACATTGGCATATGGTATTTACAGCACACCTTCCATATTATCATATAACTTTCTTATTTCCCACTATGAAACACAGAGAAAATTTATGCTGTGTTGCATACAGTATACTGTGTTCAAGTGAACTTTACTACATACAAAGTTTCAAGAGCAGGTCTGTGCGAATCATTAACTTTTCAAAAGGCAGCAGTTCCCTTCTGTCACTAATGACATGCGTAACAGTTTAATGTAATGCTACTTTTAATTATCAGAGCCCTTTCTTTTAAATATCAAATTTCTCTCTCTAAATTGTCCTGAGTTCTCTTTACAGTCTCATCTGTCACTGTAAATGTCATCACTTTATTCCTCCTTTGGATGCAGTGACAGGCCCACTCTTATCCCCAGCTTTATCTCTTTTTCCATCCTTTATTGTACTACAAAGATCCCTCTTTCATAGTTTACAGCTGTATCCGCTTTCCACACGTGGCAAATGATTGCCTCGGTAAAGGTATTTTCTGTTTCAATCTTGCATTTTCCCAAGGGAGAACAAAAGGGACAAGCTTTCTGGAGTTGGTTTCACTGAGAAAATTGTTTAGAATTGCCTCATTCCTCAACAGATTAACGAATGCATACAATCCCGGCTTAAGTGCTATTGTACGGCACAATTTGTCCATTATACTTTGTCCTTTCCATTTAGAAAACCCCCTCACCAATTAAAGTAATACAGCCTTCCAATACCTGCTCCCAATTAAATCTGAGCTGTATTACCTGCCTTGATGCAGCTGGTCACAGATTCTTACCACTTACTAGCATTCATTAGCCCTATTCATTATAAAGGGGCTGGTGGCAGGAATTCAAGCTACTGGCTTTATTCAGGGGCCATCAAAATTATCAGCTTTCAGCACAAGGCCCCAATAAGAACAGGATTAAGTGAAGGGAGAGGGAATTCATACAGTAGCAAAATGTCATTGTTTCTACTTTGCTCATGTCCCTTCTAGCCCAGTGCATCAGGAGCATCCAGTGGGTGTACAAAGGAAGACAGCTGGTCACAATTGGAAGAAAGCCTTTTTCTCATTTGCTTTCTGCGTAGCTCCTAATTCTGTTTTCCTGTGCCTCTTGCCTCCCAGCCTCCTTACCCCAAAAGGTAGCCTATTGTCTGATCTGCAGCCTATTTACAGATGCGATGATTAACCATTTAGGGGCTGCTGCTGCAGGCTGCCTCAATACAGTTTAAAGACACCGTTCCACTCACTGAGATGAAAAAACCCCGATTTTTCTGGCAATATGAAAAAATGCTGAATTGCCGCGGTCTCACCACCCAGTGTAACAGGGCTTTTCCGGGCACATGGTGCTCCTGAGATGCTCTGCTAGGTGATGGCGTGCAACGTGGTCAGTTGCATAGCAGGAAAAAAATCATCTGCCGCGCTTAAGTGGTTTAAGTGTCAAGGCCCATTCTGTAATCAGAGCTTCCAGGATCTGCTGGGCAGCGGTGACAGTAAGACAAGAAGCCAGCCTAGAAGTTTGGGGCTGTCACAAATAGAGGAGTTTGGGGGAGCGGAAGAAAATTACTCTCACCTGTTACTTGGAGGTGGCACAAAGCTGTTGTGTCCCAGCTCTGCCAACTCCAAAGATGACTGTGATCATGTCATGGCCTACTGCGGGCCCATCTAAGGACGGTGCAAGCAGGAAGATTAAAAAGAGAGAGCAAACAATAGCATATCACTTGTGAATATAGTGAATGGAGAGGTTTGAAAAAAATCCAGCCAATTTTTGGACCCATTTTAAACTAATTCTTTACTGCAAAGACTCATCTCTTATCAAGGATCAGCAACATATGCATATCCGTAGCATTTTTTAAGGTGGTGGAAGATGTATATTAGTGTTTTCCTCTCAATTAACTTTTAGGCAATTTTCCCAGCTAAATACATAACATCTTTGGCAACATGCCAACCAAAACCTTAAGACCCAACACTAAATTCTGTACTTGTACAGGCAGCTTAGATTTTCATGCGGTGAACTGGAAGAATGCCAGTAACTCCCACCATAAACCTAGCAGTAGGAACACTGTATATTTTTTTTATCAAGAAACTCTACTTTACTTTTCCAAGACCACTTGAAAACGGCACCATTTTAATGTTCCTTTAGCACAAAATAAAAGAAAGATTTAACCTGCTATTAAATTAACCCAATTAGCCATTTATTTCATGTAACCTTACACTTCTGATGGCATTAAATCAAACACACCAACATGTGGATTTTTTTTTTTTTTTGTAAGTTATGGTAATTACACACTGCACGCTAGACAATAAATTTCTCGCTAGCCTTTTGCCCTGTTCTTTCTCTCTGGAAGAAGATTATTAGAACAGAAATGTTTCAAGACCCCTCCTCGTATACCTCCTATAAACTGTATGAGAACAAGACAGAATATTTATGCACTTAAAGAAAAAGAAACAGAGAAAACCAAGGGGAGGAAAAAACGGGAAAACAAAAAAAAAAAAAAAAAAAGGAAAAAAGGAAAAAAGAAAAGAAGGTAAAATATTTTCAAAGTGCCGGCTTCCAGGAATGACAAGCTGAAGTGCTGGTGAGACTAGAGTCTATTTGCTGTCCCTGTCATCTGATACATATCACGTACCAGAGGCCACTGTTAGCTGGATGCTATACATTTTTCCAGTATTTGGGGTGGGTGGGGGGGTTGGGGGGGAGAAAGAAAATCCAGTTTGAGTAAAACCTGGTGATAATTCAGAATCAGCATCCCCAGATCTAGCTTTCCACATCCATGATCAGAGACGCCCAGGATCCACGTGTGTCACGCCTGCCCCACTGCTGCCACCGGACGCCCCAGCCCTCCCTTGCTTTCCAGGCAATGCCTTTTGCAGCCCGGTTGCTGCTGTTGCTGCTCTGTGCAAGCCAACAAGCCCCTGCATATGCTGGTGCCATGTTCAGATCAGCACTGAAGTGGGTTTATCCCAGAGCAGAGGCCAGAGGGTGATCCGGGACCACAGCCACCGCCATCGGGGGGGCCTGTCGGCAGCACCCCACTCGGCGTGTGTTCAGTGCCCGGTGAGAAGGAGCCGGGGCAGCTCCCCCACCGTGGAGCAGCATCCCCGCCGCACGCCGTGCCTGCGCGCAGCCCTGGCAGGAAGACTGTCAGCAGCATATTGGGTATCCTCACGAAGCAGAGACGGTGCCCTCCTTGGTTCTGTTTAGATATCTTCCATGGGGCTTACATTCAAGGATGGCTCCGACTTCTGACCCCGCTGCAGATGGCGTAACTGCTGCCTTGGCAGGCTGCCACTCACTTCCGGTTTCCAGTCTCACGTTCTTGTCCCTTTACAACGCGGGTAACCCTATTCCCAGCTTGTAAGTTGTTTTTTTTTTTTTTTTCCTCTCTTCTGTTCTAGTTCCCTGGCAGGCACAGCTCTTTGGCTCCAGAAGCTTGTTAGGTATTTGTCACTGAAGATTTTATTCTTCCTTCCATAAAGTTCAGTCTGATGACAAAACCAATGGAGCACTCTAAGAAGCGTCACGATATTCTAGCTAAAGGCAGCCAAAAGAATGGCTGAAGCATCTTTCCCTTTTTTTTTTTTTTTTTTTTTTCTCCTGGCTGTCAATGTTTTCATTTCTCAACTAACTTCACTCGTAACCCTACTAAGCACTAACAATCTTTTGAATCTTATGTGGGTTTTTAAATATGAAGGGCTTTGTTATCTTCACAGACTTTTAAAGATAGATTGATAAACTGTAAATAGTACGAATTTGATATGGCAGCTTGAATTGATATATCTAAAAGACTTTCTGAAATAAATTACTTCCAAGTCATTATCTGTTATTAACTCTTCAGGAATCACAGAATATTCAGCAATGTAAAATATGAAGAGTTCATCTGAAAATACATAGTCATTACTGTTTAATTCAAATTTAGCATAGGAGAAGTTCAACCCTTTGTTCCCTCTCTCTGATGAAACTTCTGCATCTCAGTTCCTAGCTTCACATTTATAAAATTCTTACCTCTCTAAAACACACCCTCTGCAGGTCTAGATTTACATCTCTTCATATTCAAAGGTAAATCTTTGAAATTTTAACTTATGTAACACATGGAATCACATTTTTATACAGAACTGCACTGTGCTCTACATAAAGACCCTCAGTTTTGGACTACTGAGAGCCAGGCCAAGTTTTCAGTTTCCTGGTTTCTTCCTAAGTGGGCCGAAGTGGGGAGGGAAGGAATGAGAAGATCCCAAGCTATCATACTTTTGGATGATGGAAAAATTCATAGAGGCCCCTTGAGAAGAGTGTCATAGAGTCTGATTCCCAAATTCTAACACAACTGGGCAAAAAGGGGACATGTGTTTGCACACAAATTTTGCTGCTCCGACATGCATTGTTGCAGACCATACTTGGTGCCACAGGCAGAGGTTTGGCTAATTAGTCCATGAGACTTGCTTTGAGAAACCTGGTCTGCTGGGGGCTGATGGGCTCCACCTGCCAGAGAAGGGGAAGAGCATCTTCGGTCATAGGATTGCCAAGATGGTAAAGGGGGCTTTAAACTATAGTTTCTGGGGGAGGGGAAACTCAATCCATCCCGCTCCAGCCAGTTACATGCCAGTGCCAGAAATAGATGCCCAGAGCCTGGAGAGGGATCACAAACTAGCAGGAGAGCACCTGAAGAGCAGCACAAAGGAATCCCAGCTACTTCAGACAATAAGTCGGCTTCATCGAGGTACCAACTTAAATGCCTTTCTACAAACGCACATAGAATGGGGAATAAACAAGAGGAGTGGAGAAGGTGGAGAACGTAAAGAAGGTGGAGAAGGAACTGGCTGATGTCACACTCAAACAGTTGCAGTCAATGGCTCTATGTCCAAGTGGAGACCAGTGATGAGTGTTGTTCCTCAGGGGTCGGTATTGGGACCGATGTTGTTTAACATCTTTGTCAGTGGCATGGACAGTAAGACTGAATGCACCCTCAGCAAGTTTGATGACAACATCAAGCTGTGTGATGCGGTCAACAGGCTGGAGTGAAGAGATGCTGTCCAGAGGGACCTGGACAGGCTTGAGAGGTGGGCCCGTGCGAACCTCATGAATTTCAACAAGGCTAAGTGCAAGGTCCTGCACATGAGTCTGGGCAAGCCCAAGTACAAACACAAGCTGAGCAGAGAATGGATTGAGAGCAGAAAGACTTGGGGGTGTTGGTTGATGAGAGGCTCAACATGAGCCAGCAATGTGTGCTTACAGCCCTGGACTGCATCAAAAGGAGTGTTAACAGCAGGTCGAGTGAGGTGATTCTCCCCCTCTACTCTCTCTCATGACACCCCACCTGGAGCATCCAGCTCTGGGGCCCCCAGCACAATAAGGACATGGACCTGTTGGACTGAGTCTACAGGAGGGTCACAAAGATGATCAGAGGGCTGGAGCACCTCTCCTATTAAGACAAGCTGAGAGAGTTGGGGTTGTCCAGCCTGGAGAAGATTTTGGTCTTCTTCCATTTATCCAGAACAGTGTGCTTAGCCACTGCACATGGGAAGAGAATACTCTGCAGGTAGTAGTGATACAACCTTTCTGCTCCTTAGTCTGTGCTCAAATGAACCATTGGTTTCCACAGGTACAATTAGGTGCTTTACAAAGGTGGAATAACTGTTTTGACTGTCCTCATTTTTCTTGGCTGACTTCTTCTCGAATATTTGTACATTTTTTCTGTTATGCTTTCAGACCATGGGTATACTTTGGACAGTGAGCAAAACAGCCTTTGAGTTGCCATGATTTTCTCTACAAGTACTTTTTTTTGCCTTCAGCATTACTCTGTCAACTTAGGTTTTTATTTAAAACAAACAGTGTCCAAATTAAAAGCAAAGATGGACACACCAACCTTGACATGTTTTTTGAAAGCTGCTTTGCAGTATTCTTAGGTTCTTATTTCTAAGAAAGTTGCTCAAAATCTTGTTTGTGGTAACATGTACTGTAATTCCGCCAAGCCATTCTTGTTATATACATTCTTTCTGTGAAACTACATGAAAAAAAAAGGCCTGGTCCAGGATTTTCTTTTATGGCTTCTGTTCATCTTCAACTTGCCTCTCTCTGTGGGTTTAAGATCATGTACAGAAGTTGTGGTGGTGCAGAAGTTGGAGCCTTGTCCAGAATGCTGTCTAAGTTTTGTAATGTGCTACAGGTCTTGCTATTCTACCATGTATGTAGGTATGTAGATGAAATTTGATGAAATTTCTGACTTCGAATGACAAGTAACCTTTTTTTTTTTATTATTATTTATTTCTTAAAGAACAATTATTTTTGCATTGGCACCTATACTTTCCACCTATACGCACAAAACTGGTCAAACTGTGTCAGACCAATGGTCTGTTTCCCATCTCCAGCAGTGCACAACAGCAGGCACCTAGAGAACAATGTAAGAACAGGCAAGCAGACTGTGATACTTCCATGTCCCCAGAACTGGGACTTATTGAACCATGGATGGTAGCTTTGACCTTAAAAGTCCCTGATGGATTTTTCTTCCAGGACTATGAACCTATCTAAGTATTTGGCACCAGTAATGGCAAAATTCTATGGCAAAATTCTGCAATTTAACTATGCACCAGTAATGGCACCAGTAATGGCAAAATTCTATGGCAAAATTCTGCAATTTAACTATGCCTGCATTTACACGTCTGAGAGTCCTGTTCTTAACTCTCCATTCCTCTTGAGTTTTTGTCATGTAATTCTTCGATGTTGTGTGTATTCAAATACCAGTTGTATGAATTTTCTGAGCTTTAAATATGTATTTCAGGTATCTTTTTTTTTTTTTATTTTTTTTTTTTTTTGGTGATAAAGCATGGTCTTCAGAAAGGAGAGCTGAAAATATTTAAATTGCTGGCCTTTTTATTTTCTGGACTCATCATAAACAGTAAATAAATTTTCTATGATGTGGGATCCAAGGTGGACAGGTTGCTCTTTCTTGTATTATTTTGTTTTGTCTTTCCAAGGATTGGTACATGTTTGGAGTTTCCTATTTTTTATTTGATTTGCTGAGCTATGCTCCTCCATTGGTTCCTTCTTCTGTTAGAAGATCATGAGCTTTGCAGTGTGTCCTCCTTCTCTCCAGACTTTGGAAGACATTGTCACATACAGAATGGCTTGCATATGCATAGTAGTCTTTAATCTGCAAAAATCTTATAGATACTACATGACTCATTTCAAAAAATAATTTCTGATTTTTCTCCAGGGTACAATGCCTTTCTATGGATTCTAGTATCAAGTCTCAATATTGGTTTGCTAACAGAATTTACCTTCTGATGTTTTTTATATTTGCATTTAACATTTCATTCAGCCACTGTGTATAACAGATGCTGTCCATATCCTGCCTGGCTCATGGATGCAGACAATATTTCTGCTATGAAAAGATGCAAACTTTTCCTATAGTTTTTCTCTAGAATGTCTCTCATTCAGTTGCAGTGTCAGCTGTAAATGTTAGCATTATTTCTTCGAGAAACTGTATGCAGGAAGATATTAGTTGCTAGAACAGTAGTACCAAGGCGTTTAAGCTTGCTTCATCATTTTCCTTCTCCTTATTCTGTTTTGTAATCAAACAGTATCACTGTTGCTAAAACTCTCTCCTTGTAGGTGTTCTCCAACTGTATTACTCCCACTGCTTCACTGTTTGCCTATGAGATGTACTCAAACACAACGTCTAATGTAATTCCCTTCCTTAGGCATGGGCGTTTCTTTTCCTTTACACAGTGCAATCCACTACTATTGTGAATGTACATCAGTGGGTTTCTGTCATTTTCTTCAAGAGAAATACTACATAGAAGTGGCATTCCTTTCCTCACTATGAACTCCTTTTTGGCGAAAGTACGTATTTTATCAAATCCTGACATTTACATATTGATACTTCTAAATAATGTCATATCCCTTTGGATATCTGCTTCAGGTATGACATTATTTAGAAGCATCAAATGGTTTGATTATCGTATTGAATTTTTTCTCATGCTTGCAAGTTTCTTTCAATTACTTTTGATTTGGATCCTGTATAGTACAGTTCTTATGGATTTCCATTTTTGAAAATGTGGAGTTTTTTTCAATCCAGTGGGTCAATTGGCTCTTAGTTATTTTAGTGAGATGTATTTCTAAATTCTCCTTACTTTTTTTTTTTTTTTTTTTTTTTTTTTTTTAAAATTTTTTTAAATTTCCCTTTTTTTTTTTTTTTTTTTTTTTTTTTTTTTTTTTTAATAGGAAAATGTTTCAGCTTTCATTTTTTTGAGGCAAACGATCCCAAACACGTTAAACAGTCTGTCTGGCTTCTCTCCCTCTGCTTTAGTGAACTTACAACTAGCAACTCATGCACTGTAGATACGGCAGCCATTTTGCATGGTACATAATAGCAAATGAATAGCTATTTAGATTTGCAGATTACTTATTAAGAAGATATGATAAAGATATCATCTCATTTAATTCTTTCTATCCTTATTCTTATCTTCTGATTAGTTTCAGTAAGCTACGCTTTATTTCTAACACCGTGAATTATTTTTATTTATACTGCTCACACAAATGAAGAATAAATAGAGAAGGGCACTCTAAAAATACTTTTGGGACAAATAATTTGAAGTACACCGTCCCTCTCAGCTGCTCAGCTGAATTCAGCAAAATGGGAAGAGTAGAAAGGGAGATTGCTAAATGAAGAAGAGTCTTATTGTCACCTCTTTGCCTCTCTTATCATTAGTTATCAAAATACTGTGATAACATTGTCCAAGACTTTTGTGATTTATTCAAGTAGGAGAGTAGGAGGGTATTCAAGTAGGAGAGAGGATGGCTTTATATGTAGCAGACTAGATGGTGAGGGGCAAACACTTCCTGAAAAAAAGAAACGTTCCACCAGTCCAAAAGAATAGGTGGATCTAGGCCACTGTCTCCCTCTTGAGGGGCATTTTTGAATATATTTATATGTATACACATCTACATGTGTATATATGTACATATACACACACACATATATATATTGCATATCTGTGTATGTACACACACAGGCAGCATGGGTGAACTGCTACAAAATTTCATTGGCCAAGACAAGTAGATATTTTTTCATAGAGGATTGGGAAAACCAAGCCTTCTCTTTGTGCGAGGACTTCCATCACTTCCCTTGGGAGCTATGTGGTTTAATCAGTTTGATATACACATCCAGTCATTTAGATTCACACATTTTCTACAACTTTGACTCATACTTCCTCTCTCCTGTTCTCCATTTTGACAATTAATGTGTTTTGCTACTGAAGTACCTCATACATGCAGGATCATTTTTCTCTCCTGACACTCAGCTCACCATCAGTTTTAGCTGTGTTACTGATCTCCCACACCTTATTGTTTCTCTGAAGGAAAAAAATAGAAAAGGAGTGAACTTAACTGGAATAATAACAACCACCACCACCTGGAAATGGGTAAGGGAAAAAACAAACAAACAAACAAAGACAGACAATAACAAAAGGTAAAGTGGGAGATGTCAGAAAACTAGACATGTCATCCTCTGAGATGATACAAAATAAGGATGGGGTTTATTTAGGCATTTTGGGGATATTTTTTGGTTTTTATTCTTAGTTTTCCATCTCTATTTTTCTTCAGTCAGTCCTGCAAAAGCTGTTCTGTATAAGAACAGATTTTCTCTTCTGGTTTTTAGGAGCCAGAGGTTTTTAGGAACTCATTGCTTGCTATTATCCCTAACTCACAAGATTTTTTACCTCACTCTTAAATTCAGGCTCTTTACTAAGTGACATAAAACCCGCCAAGCCTTAGATCTATGCTTCACGTTCCTTTTGGCAGATATGGCCAAAGGAAGGCCTAGTTAAAGACTTTTTGTGTCTTGCATACACAACAAATGATCGGGAGCATGAGCTAGTATCCTCATAGAGCTGCATCCCTTTGGCCATCTACCAGAATGCACAATCTGTGACTGTAGCTATAGGAACCTGCACATCATCTTGTTTAGCTTCAGGACTGTGGCTGCTGGAGATGATCCTGAAAGGCACATAAGATGTGAAATGCACCTTTTGATCTCTGCTACAGGAACTGCAGGAAACCGGTTTTAACTAGGCATATAATAGGTCAAAATGATCAAAAGGGTGGAAGAGGAGTTAACTAATAAAAGACTGTGACCCACTGCTCAAGGCAGGTAGCACTACATGTCAAGACTGCGTAGAAGGCGGGTGTTAAAAGATCTCAGTTTCCTGACGTATGTAGGCTTGATCTTCCACAGGTGTAATGATTTTAATCTCTGTAGGATGCCCATTCATCATCATTTTTCCATTCATCACTACTGAAGATCAACGGACACATCAGTTTTAGGCCAAACACAGCATATGCAGTAACATATTGAACAAAATAACGTATAAGGGAGGCAGAAGGGAAGAAGAAGGGGGTATTCATACTGCTTAGCATTCAATGCCTAACTTAGAAACCAATTTTTCTAATCACTCAGTGCAGAAAGATAAGTTACCCATGAGCAAAAACACTTACAGAGTTGTCCAGAACAAAGCCCCATGGTGTTACAGAAGGAGAGAATGTGGCAAAATACTCTAAACTCCCATTTTCCCTAACTCCATTGTGGGGGCAACAAGAAGGAATAGGAACTAATACATGCTCAGCTTCAGATGTTCAGGGTCACAGCACCACAATATAAATAAAAAGAATCAAGCACACATATAACATTAAGAAAAAGGAGACTCCAAGGCCTCTTCCTTAATCTCTCACTATAAATCCTGTTGCATATATTTTATTTGGCAGCAAGCTATTTCAATATATAACACTGACATTTTTCAAACAAGTCAGCTCTGATTTTGAACCCTGGAATGCTAAGAAGGACGATGATATCTTCGCCTTAATTCTTTACTCCTGATTAGGCTCTATGGTAACAGGGAGTTTTTATTTTCATTCTTATTTTTAATATTTCTGTAAGTGAAACAAACAGCTTCATATTAAGAGTCACAAAATCCGTTAAATGCTTACTGATATAAAATCAATGATTAAAAAAACCTTTGCACACTGGTGATGCCTTTAATAATTATTTCACAAGTCTGGACCCAGGTGTCATGATAATTACAACCAATAATGGCTCTAATACCTTTTGAATTGATTACCATGGATCTGTTCATACTTGCCAAGACGGAAATAAGATGAAGACTGCTGCAGATAACCTGATTTGCACCTGAAAGTTTTTCAGCCTTTAGAAAGCCCCTGTAAATTAAAAGGAAGTCTAATCGTGTGCATTTTTGCCCAGCTTTCTAAAATAGACATGAGTAGTGCGTGACACAAAATATTAAATAAAAATAAACAAAAATAACTAATATGATTTTACATAATGAATGGTAAAAATAAGAATAAACTGTGAACAGCAACACCACTTAGGCTAAAAGCAATATAAAATTCAGGCATAGAAATTAATTATCAAAAGTAAAAATCACCTTTTCTACATTTGAGCCAAGTTGCATAGGATTTGTTCTTGGAAATAAACATACTGGGTACTGCAATTTGAAGGAGCCTGAAAGTGGTATCAAATTCCAGTAGTGTCTCATTTGCTAGTACAGAAACAAGTATTAAGGAACCTTTTGCCATACAACTGAATTCAGTCATTTGCTTCTCTACGATGTTTTTGGAACATTGAATTTGATATTTGAATAATATTTGAATAATATTTCAAGTTTTAATATTACACAAAGCACTTATGATATCCTCAGCCATGGTAATATGTGGATGATTTACCAACCAAGTGATGAAAAAACATGTGCACTATATGCACCTTAGAAGACATGGGTTGCAACATCCAGCTGAAATATTTATATTTCAAAGATCCCAACATTCATATTCTTGGTAGTGATAATAAAAATGCCTAACCTTTTAAACAGTACTTGACATCATCACTTTTATACACTTAACTAACCCTTAATGAGACAGCAGCAATGTATTTACGTATAATTAACTCATCAATATAATGGAGAAACCAAGTCATTAAGGCTTACTTTTATCTCATCCAAATTTAAAAGTCATTTTGGGGTATCTAACTTCAGGATTATAACTGTCGGGGGTCCCTACACATGCAATGAAGAGAAGAATAGAGTGAGGTAGAGATGGAGGCACTCAAGAGCAATTCTGCAGTGAAGGAAAGTGACATTTAACCTCTTTCCAACCTTTGAGGAGGAACTATAAGCTGTTATCTAGCACTGGTCAATGTTCACATTTTGTCCCAAAGCTTGGAATTTAATGATGCATACAGGCAACCAGTGGCCTGTGTCATCTCTGATTTGCTACCTAAACCTGCAGTTCAGCATGCCTAAGGTCATTACTTGGGAAAAAGTAGTACAAGATGTGGGCTTTGGAACTGCTAGGAGAATAAAAACCTCAGGCCTCATTCCCAGTTGTTAGTAGAGTAATTAATAGACTATTGAAATCAACACAGTTCAAGTATTATAATTATCACTGTAATACTCTCAGGGTACTAGCATGGTACAAAGGCAAACGCCTCATGATTCATTCAGCTTCTCCAGATATCGATGAACCACAGAGGAGATGCCACCAGAACAAACAAATAGCAGACAGGCACTACATCCTCTGTTATCACTCTGAGGCAATGATCCTGTGCAAAGGCTGGCCTCAGAAGAGATATATTACTGGATATCAATATGGGTTTGATCTATACCTAAAAGTAAGTCTCAAGTGTCATTTGAGATACTGTTGTGCCCTACCTGTCCATAGCTGCTGCTCTAGAGGAGCATCATGAAGCTGTGGGTCTCCCACAGGTCCTGAGTACCACCTCCCGGCCTCAGGAGAATGTCTCAGAGTAGCTCAAAACAGCAATAAGTGTCTATATTGAGGCAAATGACTGAGCGTCAGTTTGCCGCAAGCCAACGGAATTACTGCACAAACAAATCGCTACCTTCTGAGAACAGAAGTGGCAGAATCTGATCCAGACTTTTCTGCTACTTCACCCCTTGGGATGAATATGTGCCAAGTACATTTAAAATGCCGTCTATGGAATTCCTTCCTTCTCTTGAATTAGAGTGACTATTTATCTGAAAGGAGAAACAGGATAGATATGATCTAATTTACATTTAAAATATACCAAGATTTGTGGTTAAAGATGTAAAACAATACACATTAAGGGAAATGTCAAAGCCATTCATAAAGTAAAATCTGTTTATAGGTTGCAATATAAGCAGAGATTGTATCCAGTTGTTATTTTTTCTACATTATGTTTATTGCAAATTTTATAAATTCTCATTTCATATTAATATTCAGTATTTGTATTGTATGTGGACACTATGTAAACATGAATGTTCACATTGTCATGTTGTTATGACAATTTGGTTCATTTTTTATAACTTCCATAAATTATCTATGAAACTGCAAACTAGCTTTATCACTGGCATCATCATTTTCAGAAGCATATTAAATATTTTGTGAAAAGTGTATCAACATAAAGGAACAAAGGGAATAGCTCATCATATTTGATTATTTTATGATATATTTATATAAATACTTAGTATGGTATGTTTGATGACTGCAATCAGGCACCTGGGACAAGCTCACAAGAAAAAGCTTTAGCAGAGTGTCTGTTTGATAATGAATTTAAATCACTGAGAATTTGCAAGTGAAAGTAATAAGATTATTATATCTGTAATTTCTGGGTTTGGTGTAAGTGTACTGCTACTGGCACCAGCACGCTTCGAACTGCTGTAGTGACCTGTAGGCCTTTTGCTCCTGCAGATTCATTTTAGTGGTCTGATGTCTCTGGATAGATTTACCCCATGAGTCAAGCGTTGAGCAAATTCATTCATGTTCATGCTTGTAAGCCCCTGGGACCAAGTACATGTAAAGAAGTCTATGACGTTGCATTAGATTTTAACAGCAGGGGCATCGTCACCTTTCTGGCATTTTCTCTTCAAAGACAGACAAATATAAAACACTTGCTTTTGTCTTACATGAAACGCTTAAAAATGCTACAGAAAGGTAGGCATGACACCAGTTTTTCTATAATTGAATGGCAATCCCTCCATATAGCAGAAGTTTCAAAGTAACCAAGCATGCCTGTTGCTTGCCAGCAAGTAGGAAAGCGTGAAGCCCTATGAATAATCTGGCCAACCAGTTGAATGAGATCTTATTGTCATAAGACACCATTTGGCATGGGTACTTACCCACTCAAAATCATGTTTCATTTTAGAATTTATGTTTTGTTAATTAAATTAATTAATCTGTTTTATTGTGGAATGCTATAGATAGGTTCTATTGGCTTAGAAAATGAAAACACTTCCAGCTTAATTGGCCAGAACCAGTTCATATTGCCTAATTATTAGCTGATAATACAATAATCCTCTTCTTTTTAAATATCTCTTACATCATTTCAAAAGGTTCTGATGCAGTTAGACATATAAACATTCCTAGGCACATATTAGACAAGCAAATAAAGTCTAACATAATTTTCAACTTTTTTGTCAATAGTAGCATAACAGAATTCCTGCCCCAAGCATTATGCGGAGAAAGAGATGCCAATAAATCTTTTTTGTTTCTGCAGGATAAAGGAATGAAATCGTGAGGGGTTTTGGCAAGTTAACACGTCTGTCTACATATCAGTAATTTTCATTTTAGAGGAAGCTCACGTCACTGCAAATTATTAGGCAACAAATTAATCTGAAATTCGCAGGAAATCACACAGAACGTCACTGAAGGAAAGGTGAGGCCATGCATTAATTTATGTTATTAACATATGTTAGTTCCAACTGGGCCTCAAATGAAGCCTTTTAGGATAAACAAATCAGCATTTGCTTTGCTGGAAAACTTTTGACTAGCTCTAGTGCCAACTTGCTCTTTCCACTGGCCTGTCGCTAGTCCAAGAGATTTGACAATATGTGGGGTGTTAATACTGGAGATAATTTAAAACCTCTGAAGGATTATGTAGATTTACATGTGTGCTCTTCCTAATTCTACCCTGTTGACAGTTTCAGATTTTCCAGCACCAAAACAGTATTTTCAAGATGATACTGCACATCTGAGACAACCAGGAATAACAGAATGCAGTTCATTAAAAACACCGTTCATGGGAAAGTATTACATCCTCCTTGTGATATGTGGAAGTCAGCAAGACAATGCATAGTCGTTTCAAATGACTAAAATACTCAGTAAAAATATAGCCAGTGATTAGCCATCCCTGTTGTCCAGGCTATTAGAAAAAGTTTTGTCACAGTGACAAGGAAAACAACACCAAGCAGACCTTGTGGAACGAAATTCACAGTAGTAATTTGGGACCACCGGTGTTTATTAAAAATTTACTTTAAGGGATGTCACCCCATGTTCAGACACAGATCCTGAAAACAACATTGTACTCAGAATTGAGTGATGCAAATGGTTTGAGTCATGTCAAACAAAGCACAGTCTTAAGGATCTCAAGTGTAGATAGTATGGAAAAGAACATCACACTGAAGAAACATTAACATACTACAGGAGAATACAGCACCTCTATAGCCATTTATGGAAATCTTTAATTGCCTTTTAATGAAATTATGGAAAAGGAAGATCCTTACAGAAATCCTTACCAGTCTACTAACTAGATTGCAATTATCTGTGGCATAAAAGATTAACTTAATGTGAATAATTATGTATATATAGGTAATACATTTGAGGGTAGGGATGCCATACAGAGTGACCTTAACAGGCTTGAGAAGTGGGCCAATGTAAACCTCAAGAAACTCAACAAGGCCAAGTGCACAGTCCTGCACCTGGCTTGGAGCAATCACCAGTATCAGTACAGACTGGGAGATGAATCAATTGAGAGCAACCCTGTGGAGATGGACTTGGGGATATTGGTAGATGAAAAAGCAGATATGAGCCATCAATGTGCGCTGGCAGCCCAGAAGGCCAACTGTATCCTGGGCTGCACCCCCAGCAGCGTGGCCAGCTGGTCAAGGGAAGTGATTCTGCCCCTCTGCTCTGCTCTGGTGGGACCCCACCTGCAGTGCTGTGCCTGCTCTGGGGCCTCAGCACAGGAGAAACATGGAACTGTTGGAGCAGGTCCATGGGAGGGCCACAGAAATGATCAGAGGGGTGGAACACCTTTTCTATGGAGGAATGTTGAGGAAGTTGGGGTTATTCAACCTGGAGAAGAAAAGGCTCCAGGGAGACCATATTCTATGATTTTGTGATTTTTCTTTTTTTCCTGTGAAGACAACAGTGAAAGGGAATAAGGGAGAAAGACCATTACTGTAAAAACTACAGAATAAAATCCCATTCATAAGGTGGAGACTGTCCTTGACCTGGGAACCTGGTGTATGGCTCTTCCTGAAAACTGGAGAAGCTGGATTCCTGTCCTGCAGCATTGCAACTGGAATGGTTCCACAACCCCGCTTCTCTGGCAGAGCCTCTGTCTCTCCAGCAACAGTGTCAGAGACGCAAAAATCTGAAGCACTGGAGCAGACATTCAAGTCAGGTTTCCCACTGTGCAGGAAAGAGCCTGAAAGCCCTGTGACTCTGGGTTGTAACTGTGGCTTGGTTCCCAACATCTCAGCCAAGGTTTCCAGAGCTCCCAAGTTTCCTGTTTTGGAGTTATATTTCAGGGCAAAGAAGTCTAACTTGTAGTGATTTGTACCTGTGGGACAGTCTACATGGCAAGGGTGCTGGAAGCTTGGGAGACCTGCCAGACAGGGAAATTAATATTTCTGTGAAATACTCATTGGTGATTGACAGGAATGTCAATGTCCTTGAAGAGTTCTGGGATCCCAAATTCTCAGTTTGAAAATGACAAAGATTTGATGTTTCTACATTAATTTTCCTTCAAATTGCTCATATTTACAAGGTTCAGTCTAAAAATAAATATATAAATTATACAGAAGTCAAATGTATAAATCATGCAAAGCAGGGAAGCCCTGATTTTTTGGCCAGCTCTAATTAACACATTTCCACTGTTGGTTTCTTTTTTTTTTTTTTTTTTTTTCCCTCTGTGAGGAACGCAATTCATTATTTTGTTAAATTTAGTCTTCTAGCTCAATGCTTATCTATATTTGCCTGTGCTTTATTCTGTTGCTACTTCTACTACCCACCCCAAATAAGTAATTTCATTATGGGCTCTCTTAATAATGGTAGAATCAGTTTTTGTTTGTACTGGGCAGGGAGTACAGGGAATGTGTTGGTTTTTATTAATGAACAATGCCAGAATTTCTCTGCAACTCCAGAGAATTTGTGAGCATTATTAGAAACTCATTCACAACCACATATGAATCACTAGAGTTCTCCTGTGCAAGAATGCTTCACTCCGAGTAGGGTATTACACATAATGACTGTGCCACTAGCAAACATCACCCTGCTATGTTTTGCCTTCTATCCACGTCTGCTTGCCAGACTGTTCAGTAGCTGTTTCTCTCTGTCTGTGACTTCTAAGAAACTTAGAGAACTCAGCCAATCAAGAATTTACATTCGCTGTTGCTAACCCCCAGAATTCTATTATTTTTAATCTATTTTCAGATATCAGGTGAAATTAACGTAAGACCCCTATATGGTCTCCTTTCCTCAAAGACTTCTAAGAAAAGGAGATGCTTATGCTAATTCCAAAGTCCTAGAAAGTTCTGGGAAGAAGCATCCTCATGAGCTCAAGCAGAGTGTCCTTTCCTTATCCAACAGGAAGCAGAAACAATAGATGAAATAATAAGCGCAACTATGCAGACTATCCCATATTCATCCATCTACTCATACGATTAACTTAGATACATAGCCCTTAGCTCTTTTTACAGACAGAAAATAGAGAAAAAGAAAGAAGAAGGTGACTCAGCTCTTAGTCAGGCTTTGTGATTGCTGTTTACAGTCTTCCAGCCTCTCCACCACTTATGGGGGAAAAAAAAAAAAACAACAAAAACCAAACCCAAAAAACCCCCCAAAAAACAACCCAAACTTAAAGCAACAGTGATCTTAATTCAGACATTTCTGTGATAAACTTGCAACTAGGCAGGACAAATCTAGTCCTGAGTGCTGCTGGGCGTACAAAGTTGAATAAATAACAAAAGACTTATTTTCCATCAAGAGCTTGACATTTACAAAGTGACTGCATGACATATCATGTCATGTATTATGAACTTTTTTAAGTAAAGGCCCAAGCTGAGCACACATTCAGGAATTATATTAAAAGAGGTTTGGGTTTGCTCACATTAATACATTAATTACCCATAAAAAAATCGAGCCCAAATCTTGCTTGATTTTTTTTTTTTTTTTAATGTACCATCATAAGGAGTATGATTTTACTCAAAATAACAAATTGTGTACAGTTGTTCTGTTATTATACTGGATCAGGATAAAGTACTTCCACAGCAACTTTCACCATCTAAGGAAGATCTCAACCTTACTGTTCCTCAAGGGAGTACCAAGATCTCTCCTGCTCCAGTGCTGTGGGAGCTGAAACCAACAAACAGCTAGTCATAAGTGAGGTGCAAAATTATTTCTTGCTTCTACAGTCCATCTGTGTTCCCATCACCAGGTAGTAATAATTGCAATTATATAATTCCACTGAATTCTGCTACTGACTCAATTTCTCTAAACTTGCCTCTTT
>KL280457.1:12567-23461 GCA_000699545.1 Podiceps cristatus | reverse complement strand
AAGCGTTTCGTCCCGGGAAGGGTTGTCAGGGCCTGGCACAGGCTGCCCGGGGCAGGGGGGGAGTCACCGTCCCCGGGGGGGTTGAAAAGATGGGGAGCTCGGGGACATGGGTTGGTGGTGGGCTGGGCAGCGCTGGGTTAAGGGTTGGACTCGCTGAGCTTAAGGGACCCTTCCAACCCAAAGGACTCTGTGGTTATCTGCCAGTTTCCAAGCTGAGTTCTGGGCAGATGTTCACCTGGGGGCCCGGCGATGGAGGGCTTGGTCTGCTTGGGTTTGTGCCCACCCCCTCGCAGTGACACAGTGTTTGAATTCAAAGGGGTTTTATCCTCCAGCCCGTGCGCTGTTTGTAATCCGGGGGCTGCTTGTTCCTGGTGAGGTTTTGGGTTGGGGTTTTTTTGAGGCTCAACCGGATGGTGCCGTTTGGCGGCAGGCAGCACTCATGTCGGCATCGCAGCTTGTGGGTAGCACTCCGTGCAAAGAGCCTGGCGATCCTGGGGTGGAAAAGAGCATGAGATTTAAAAAATGTTATTGGTGTGATTATAATTTTAATCAGCAGTTTCTTGAAAGCTTTGGTTTGGAGGGTGTTTTTGAAAGTTATCGAAAATGCTGTTTTCCACCTTAAACACCTTTTACAAGACTGATTGCTCTGTCCTGGCACGTTTTTTCTGAGCTGCAGGACTGCAGGAGCGACTTCCTATTGCGTTTGGGACGTTTGACTAACAGAGAGAGGTCATGACCGTACGCCAAGGACCCGTCACCCAAAGTTGCTGTGGCTCTGCTGACGTGGATTCCCGAGCTGCTGTCGTGGCTTGGAGTGCCTTAACCCGAAGCTGCGCCGGCAGATCGCACGGTTGCCCCATCTGCATCGGAAAGTGGTGTCCCCGTGTACCTGTTGCATAAAACAGGTTGTCGTTGACACTCGGGTTTCCTGGTGTGTGGGTGTCCTCACCAGGCCCAGCGGTTGGTCGCCGGGGCAGCTCTTCTGGCCTTTGCTCTGCTGGCTTTTTTGGGCCGGAGCCTGCGGTGATGGATGCAGCCTTGCAATTAGGAAAGGAAAAGCAAACCCAAATGTTTTGGGTTTGGTTTTGAGGGCTTTGTTTGCTTGTTTTTTTCACATTTCTTATTAATATTCAATCTCCTCTGAAACGATGACAAATCTGCTGTGCTGGTTTTGCCTTTTCTTTATTAGCCCATATAAAGCAAGTCTTTGAATGCGTGTTAGAAGCCCGTGTTTTTCTGATTTTTACAGGAGGAAATGAAAATGCTCTTTTCTCTGGGAGTTTCTGTGGGGAAGTGAAATAATGAAATAGTGAAGTCTCCTCCCACTCTCCACAAAAACCGGGGAGATACAGTTGAGCAATTAGGAAGAGAAAGGATTTTTAGATGTTTAATTTTCAAACTTTGCAAAAGGAAAAAGTCTTTGGAACTGAAGTCTTCACAACTTAACGGAGCAGATACAAGGGTTGCTTGAATAATTAATGTATCTTAGGCTCTGAGGACCTAATCAGATACATGAGGTAAATGTAAATGGGAGGGGGGGAGGGAGGGAGAAGTTTATTTTCTGCCTGAATTATTAAATACGTAAGCATAATTTTTGAAGTAAAATCTTGTAGATTACTGAAACCTAATTACCCTGTGAAATAGAAAGAAAGGCTCTGACAGTACAGAGAATTACCTTGGGTTCTGGGTGATCATATAAAGCTTCTTTTCCATTTTAGCTTCTTTTTTTTTTTTTTTTTCTTTTTTTTTTTTTTTTTCCCAGTGCTGGGTGGCTTGGTCGGTGGTTGTTTCTGGAAACCTGGCTTTATAAATCCTGTTATTTAGTTTTTCTTGTTTTGGGTTTTTATTCATAACTTTTTAAGAGGAAGACTTGTGTGCTTAGTGGGGGAAGAAAGAACTATTAAAGAACTGAGATTAATAACCTGAGAACAGAGGTAAAGTTCCTCAAAGGGAAACTCCAGACCTGATCCTTTTAGATCAGGTTGAAGAAATGTGAATTACCTTCTGCTGTTGGTCCAGCCTGCTCTTCATTTTTGGTTTTTACCCATTAAACTGTTCATTTCAAAGTCATCAGCAAAAACTGTTCATGATTGAAACTGCCCAGAGTGTTGGTTTGTCAACAAAGTCATTCTAATAATAAATGAGTTGTGAAATAATTTTGGTCTACATTTTGCAACTTGTAAAACCATACTTTTACATTATTTAAATACTGAGGAGGGGGAAAACCCCTCATTTACCTGTTCATCTGCCTCCACAATTGATAGCAAAAGAAGGTAGGAAGTTTCTCTTCTTTTCCTCCGTCTCCTGCTACTGGCGATGAGTACAGAGGGTAATCTTCCCCTCCCTGCCCTTCCACGTTAATTTCTGATAAATCTCTTTCACTTTCCCTTTGCCAGACAACTTGTAATTTGAAAGCTGTGTTGATGGCCGGGAAGATGATGGGGTCGTTTCTTTTCCCTCTCAGACTGCTGGTAAGGCTTTTTTTGGACGGACTCTGTAACCTCGCTCTGTTCCTTCTTTTTGACTAGGCAGGAGCTGCCCGTGGCGCTGCTTAGACCAGCGTGTCGCCGTAGCCCGTCGCTGAAGTTGTTTTGCTCTCCTGTGTGCTTGTTGTACAGCCTTACCCACAGGTGTGACGTAATAGCATAAATCCCGTTTTTTATGCGAGTAAACCCATCTGTTCCAGGACTACTTCTATATTTTAAAGGTTTAATGCTTTGACTATATTGGTATAGTCATTAGCAATATGATTTTTTTTTTTATCGATACCGTTTATTCAACCCACCTAGCACAAACGGAGCTCTGTGTCTATATAGATGCTTTTGAAGAAGTTTAAGATGTTTCTTCTAGAGAAGAAGTAACCAACAAGTATCTTTTTACTCACAGTAGTGAATGTTGTGGTTGAGGATAGAAAACGCAAATCTAATACTTCACATTTATTTTTTCCCCCCCTAGTAAGGGAAACCTTCTTTAGTAGGTTTGAATCTTACTCTTATATATGGTACAAGGTCACAAGTCTTTATAACAGGTTGGTCAATCAGACTTAAATGACTAAATTTTAATCTGCTAAGCTTATTAGAGAAACAACACCTGTATCACTGTAGTTAAGTTTGTCCCAAGTTTCAGCGTAACATCTCTTCCAGCAGCTAATGATAAATGTTATATCAATTTAGACTTGAATTTAGCAGCGTTGCGTTGTCCCCAAATTTCATTTATTTTAAAGCTCTGTGTTTCTCTGAGGTGTTTTGGTTTTTTAAACTCACATTTGAGAGAATTTAACAAAGATTTTAGTGTCGCAGTCTTTCACTGTTGGAGACATATCTTCTGTTCCAAAGGGCAAATGAATTTGGCCATAGTGAGATATTTTTTTTTGGTGGTGGGAGTGGGGAGAAAGATGTATGCATTTGAAATTTATTCCCTGGGTACCAGGTTAGCTTTACATCAGGATTTACATGTCAAAACAGAATGTGTTAATGGACAGGAGATGTCTCACTGGGCCTTCAGCAGAACGCTACAATCTGAATAGCAAAATTTAACTAAAAGGCTTTTGTGCTGTGATATAAAAAAATCTAAGCAACACCAATACACTCACTCTTGGATGCTGTAACGAAACAGTAGATGTTAGTGCTTCAGTTAATAGGTTAAAAATGCCACTTTCAAGACAGCTAGAGGAATGTTCGTGAAGAGTACTTTAAAATAGTAGTAGTCTTCTGAGTGCACTTAGTAGCTCATTTGCTTTACCTTCAGCCTTTTCACATCACTTTTCCAATACTCATCCGTTTTGGAAGTGATGTGAGCAAGTAAGGATGTGAAATTAAAGACTTGGGAGTTTGTTTTATTTATCGATTATTTACTTGCCTTAATTGCGGCATTAGTTCTTTAAATATTTGATAACTATGATAGAGCTCACAGACGTGACGAAGATGGATTATGAAGCAAGGTATCCTAAAGGTGCTTACCTCTTTTTGTTAATATATGGGGCAAGATAATGACAGTTCTGTTAATAGAACTGTTAAATAGAAACGGTTCTCCTGCATCTGCCAGAGGAGGTTAGGGGAGACAGAAGAAGCAGATACACTTTTTATCCAAAAGCATAGATCTGAGAATGCATCTGATTTCTGTAAGGAAAAGGTAGTATATGTCTCTTGGTTAGAGGAAGAAAAGGTGCTGAGCACTTTTTATGGTCACAGTACATGGGGAAAATACCAGATAAATTGAATTCAAACTTGCAGGACAATGAGGTTAGAAGAGCTGGTTTTGGTATGAGCAAAATGGTTGAAAGAGCAGGTAAACTTCATTTGTGTTACAGAACTTACCACAGTTTTAGTATGTTGCTGAATTTAGTTTGTATTCATGTAGCTTTGCTTGCTTTTGTTATCTTCATTGCTCTTTGATATTTTCTTCTGATTTTCATGCCATCTATGTGTTTTCTGCCTCTTAAACACTTATTCCCTTCCCCAGACTTTTTTCCTTTGAGTTTTTGTGATTTTGAAACTGGGTAGCATCCATTAATCTTGATTTCGAACACTTCCGTTTCTTTTCTGGCCTCTGTCCTTTCATTTTCTCTCCTTTTGTTTGTATTCTGAATATCGCGTAATAAGGAAGGGAGATATTTACAAGTAATCACAAGCAGGGTATTATGTGGAGCTCTGGGTCAGTGGATCTGGCCTGCTGAATAATGAGATTGGGCGGGTAGATCAAAACATTCCCGAGTCACTAGATTAGAATTGCCGGTCGCAACAGAAACCCGGCGAGCAGGACCCCGAAAGGCGTGCTGCGGCCGGCTGTTGGCACGGGTGTCTCCTGTACTTTGGTTTTTGTAAGAAGTAATTTCCTTTGGAATTTATTTTGGGTTGGTTTGGTTATTTCCAGCTGTAAATTGGGCTTTCTGCTGTTAGTGAAACTTTGTATCGGCACAGTTGAGAGACTGAAGAAAATATCACTGCCTGCTTCTCTGTTACGATAAAAATATTTTTCTATATATTCTGAGTTCTGTACGTGGCTAGATGTTCTGTACGTATGCTGCAAAAAACCACAGCCTTTTCTTCTGATGGGGTTTTGGTGAGGCCTGGGCTGGAATCTTGTATTTGAACTGTTTGAAGCTTCTACCCACACATCTTTGTATTTTCCTTTACTTCACTATACACCAAACGCCGACTTTAGCAGGATAGCTCATTGTGTCAAAGGCGAGCAAGTATAATCAAACCTCCAAAGTACATTTGGACTGTGTTTCCTTCTCCTGTTTCGCTCGTGGATTTTCAGCTGTGTATATCCATAAATTGACTGTACTGTAGCTGTTTTTCAGTTTGACTGTCAACGTTTCTGAAGCTTAAGTTGCTGCCTGAAATGGAATTAGCGGTAAATTTAAAGATGGTCTTCATCTATGAAGGCAGAGCTTATTTAGGGAAAAAAAAAAATACTGTGTTTGCTAGCTGGAGATGGAAAGAGAAGATTTGGAGTGAGCACAGGGGAAACTGGTGGGCTCGTCCCTCTGAGTAAGTCTGCTCTAGTCCTCAGTGTCCCGAGAGCCTGGGCTGTAGTTCAGACTGCTAGCCCCGGTACCATCTGCAGCTTTCCAAAGATCGCTTTAAGATTATTCCTGTTGATTACTTTGTAATGAAGGAAGCGGTGGGCAGGGAGCCTAGAAGCTTTTATAGGTTCACAAAATAGGATGTTTTGCATCCGAAAGGTATCCTCCCCTTCAGTGTTATACACGCTCTGAGTGGGAAAGTTTAAATTCTGCCTGTAGCTTGTGCACTCCCTGCCTTTAATTGTTCAGGAAAAGTCCTTGGCAGTATCTGTCAAATGAACCAAATAGATCCATCAGCAGTAAGCTGATTATTTACTTGTTGGTGGGTTTGTTCTTACTCATTTATGGATATGTTGCTAAGATCAAGCAGCCCGATTGCATGAAACACATCCTGTGGTCAGTAATGTCAGCAGCATGCTGGGTGTATTCCCAGCGTCTGCCACACCAAAACCTTCAAGTTCATGAAAGGCATACTTTTTAATTGAATGGGAGATTATTTCTTGAGGGCTTTCAGAGCTGCTTCTTTGGAAACTGTTGAAGGGGTTTTAGGTGATGCTTAAGTGATGACTTGCCAGGTAAAAGCTGCTCTGAAGTCCCACTCGCAAAGTTTATTGTTTAGTAATCTAATGTGTAAGTGACTTTGTGATTAATGGTATGGATTAGAGGCATCCGGTACCTGCTTAATTGGAAAGATATTTTAATCCGTTGCAGAGATTTCCCCCAAAGTTTTTCCATAGCATCATCTAGCATTCCCTAGGCGCCTCTTGTCCATTCATTCTCTTACTTTCGTGCGATCGGTGATCTGCGGCAATCAAACTTTGCCTTTGACCGCTGAAAGAAGGGGTTTGTGTTGCTGGGTCACCTCAGGTTCTCTTCCTCCTCGTACACTGAAGTGAGACTTGTTTCTTCCCTGGGTAACCTGCTTCAGGATGAGGGAATGTGGAAAGGATTAAGTGGTGGTTTTCTAGATGGAAGCGTGTCCTGGCAGAATGAGCTGGTACTGCTCTGCGGTTGGAGCCAACGACCCGGTGTCGATGCCATTAGAAATGGCATAGTGGCATTCAGCCACTGCATGCGCTTGGACCTCTCCTTCATCTTAGTGGCAATGCTGTTGATAACGCGTGAAGAAAGGTGCTACACGGACAATACTGGTTTTCTATTGACATTTATAAAGAATTAAATTATCATGAAGGCGCCCAAACGCTGCTGCACCTGCCCGGGCTGCTGGGGAGTCCTGCGGGGTCTGCGGTGGTTCGCTGTGCCCGCTGTGCCGGGCTGGCTAAGCCGCTTTAGCAGTCTCTCTCCCGGTACAACAGATTATCAAGACTTGAAAAATGCACTTCTCGTGTTTTAAGTACGGGTGTTTCACAAACACCTAAGTTGAAAAAGTCCAAAGTCTTACACAGATAATGTTTGTCAGAGTTTCTGTGCAACCGGTATCTATATTTTAGATAAGAGTGTGTCTTTCACATGGTAGAAGGTTTGGGAAAAGAGGCTGAAGCTGCAGATAAAAGCATAGAGCCCTTGAGTCTATACTTTAAAATATTTGTTAACTTACTTTGACAGCTGATCAATTCTCAAGATAAGTATTTACATTATGGAGACTTACTGTAGTATAAAATAGTTTGGACAGTAAAACCAATTCTGTTTATTCTGGACTTCCACGTCAAGGTGGCATTTAAATGAAAGCATGATGAAAACACGCAGTGCAGGCTTCAGATGCCAGTCTGTGCCCATCGAACGCGTCCCGACTGCAGCACATCTCCGCGTTCCCGGTGGCTTCAATACTTACCCCCTTTAAGTGAACACTCTGTGTAAGCGTGGAAGGTTAAGTTTCTCTTATTTCACTTCCATCTTGCCTTCAGCGTATTATGAAGGATTGTTGTAATAAAATAATGTGATGATAACTTTGCAATGAGCCCTCAACGCATGAGTTAGTGAACAATTGATTTGCTTTTGTTTTGTCTTTAGGAGATTCAGTTTTAGAGGTGTGTGGAGGCTGTTACCACTTACCTTAGAATATTCGAACTAGATACCAGGTAAGTACTGTATTTTTTAATTTCTTGTACCAAAAAAAACCCCCACTCTTCTAAATGCAGTATAATGCCAAGGAAACAAAGTTCAAAGTTTCTTTCAGAGAGCTCTAATACCTCACAAAGCCAAGCTTAAAATACCTCATATTATCTTGGTAATACATTCTTGTCTATGTTTCTCTCCTCTCCCCTTTAAAAATGATTTTTTTCATCCTAGAAAAATACCAGATTGTGAGAACGACTCTAAATGAACCTAAGACAGATGGACAGGATGTGGAGGCCAGTGGTGCTATTTCCTTTTTACGATAAATCAATATTTAGAAAGTGTTTTCTGGCTTGGTGTTTTTATTTAGACTTTTACTAGTAAATACTGGTTGAGATAGAATACTTTAAAGATGAACACATGTAGCTAGTCTGCTCTGGAAGTCTTTGAAAAAACAGTAATCTTAAATTTAACTGACATTATATTTTGCCACATAGTAACCAGAAATTATTTGCAGAATACAAATCTTGCCTCAAATACTCTGGTGCTTCCTGAAGGTATATAATAAAGCATCAACTAGATGTAATTTTTGTAAGAGCTGGCAAAACATCCTTTCCAAGCTAGGCTCTTTAATCATCTGCTAATATGCTCTTAAAACTGTCATTGCAGGAGGCTCGACAAGGTTGCAGATAGTTTGTATGGGAGACGCTTGCCGGGCTGGTGCCTGGGTGGTTTGGGCTGTGCCAGGGCAGTAGCCTGCCTCCTCTTCTCCTGTCCAGCCCTTCCCGCATGGCTTCGAGCTTGGCTTTCTCCTTCCTGCTGTCTCTTATCTGCCCCTTCTTGGGATTTCTCTATTCTCTGGGTGACTGGGAAGCTGTTTTGTTCTTCTGGTGCCAACCAGGCTGGTTGCAATTTGGATAGAGAGTATCCCTTGAGATTAATGACCCTCCATTGTCCCGTGTCTAGTGGGTAAGTACCATTTCCCTTGTCGGGAGGTGGCGGATTTTGTCTGTTACAGCAAGATTTCACTTTTTGGAACAACTGTTGACAGCCAGGTACCCTACACTGAAGACAGACTACTAAAATCGTTGTGAACAGCACGTGTCTAAAGGTCTGTGCGTTGGCACATACATTTCATTATGTGATTTTTAAATTTTTTTTTCTTTTTTAGTAACTGAAACTTATGACTATGCAGGTATTAAGAAAACCAAAATTCTGGTGAAGATTGTACCTCAATGTCCTGCTGTAGTAGTGTTTTTAAAGTTAGCCTTGTTTGGTTTCCTCTGCCCCTTCTGGTTTTATCAGTGGAGCTGAACAGCCATAACTCAGTCAAAAAGCAAAGGAATTACGAGTGAGTGGCTCTGCCTTTGTGACTTACATGGAAAAATACACATAATCAATTGGATATGTGAAAAGTGATTATTAGGCAGCTTGGTACTTGACAGTTCCCACAGGTTTGTTAATGAAGAAATAGTTAATGCTTCAGCCTTGAAGTGAGAAGTACTGTTGTTGGCCTGCTTTTGGATGCTGACGACACTGAAATATCGTTGAGCCTGTCTGTTGAATGAGCCCCCCATCACTTTATGGGTGCAAGGCGGTTCTTTCCAGCAGGGATCTGGCTCCTGCGACTCGATTCAGTGAGCGTCTGCTCCCTGCGTAACCTCCACCCTGCGTCCTGCCGCGCGGGTTTTCTTGGAAAACCTGAGCCCCCCTCGCTGCCCTCTTCCAGTTACGTTCTTTGCGGCATCTTGCGGCAGGGTCAGATGAAGTTTTAGTCCTCCCTCCCTGCTTCTGGCCACCTGATCTGCTGTCACCTTTTTTGGTGTTGGCATTCACTGGGATGTTCTGTGAGTATTTAATTCTTTAAACTGGCAGAGAACTATTCATTTTTCTTGGCTGTAATAGTAGTTTGCCATTTTAGTGAGTTAAATACAACTTACAAAAGGGTCAGTGGAGCTGGCAGAAATTAAGATATCACCAGTTTCATGAAACTTGATAGGATTCTTTTGGGAAGCTAGAAAGAAAATTAGCCTTTCTGAGGTTCAGTTTAGCGTTGATGCATTTAAAATGTTAAGGCTGCCTTCCCTATAGCCTATCG
Organism: Podiceps cristatus; assembly: GCA_000699545.1. NCBI lineage: Eukaryota > Metazoa > Chordata > Aves > Podicipediformes > Podicipedidae > Podiceps > Podiceps cristatus. Next base: position 13,817 of record KL280457.1, on the reverse strand, counting down.
GGTTTAATCTGGTTTTGTCTGCAAGGTGGTACCAATTACACTTACCAGGTCATGCCGAAAACGGTTGTGTTTTCTGTTGAAGCCGACTCTGACTAGCACAGGCTCTTCTGGTACACAGATGGTTAAAAACTGTGCTGTTTAATCCAGGGGATTACCTTTCTTCAGAGCCTTCTGAGAGAAACCTCTTCAGGGCATCCTGCTCGGTTAGAATATGTAGCAGATGGCTTGTTGCTCTGAACACAACACTTTTTAAAAACACCGAGCCGCTTTCAGTGCTGTGAATTAGAGCCACTTGTAAAAACAGTAGGATAGATAATATCCCGGTTTATGAAGTAGTCTGAGCTGAAATAACTTGCACCTTTATTGTCTGTTCTGTATTTGAAAAGCCAAAGGTTGCGTTCCTAGTAATACTACTCTTCTGTTCCCATAAGGACTAAGCTTCCCAGATGAATTCCCATTACCGCCTTGTCCTCTGCTCCTCTGCCGAGGCCAGCGTGTCCATTTCATACCGGTTTTGAAAAATAAATGCAAACACCCCATTACGTTGAATTCCAGATACCCTGAACTGTTCAGCTAGAAGCCGGTAAAGATTGCAGCAGTGTAGAATTTTATTCCTACGCCTGACTTTATTCTTGATAGGCAGCCTGTAGCCTGATCGACATTGCCTGGATCAAATTGAATTCATTTTTATTAAACAAATTGGCCCTAATTTAACAGTGGAGATTTTCTTAAGCAGAACATGGTGTGTACCCGTGATCTGCACCTCTGCACCGAGGGTGGGTTGGATTGATGTTAAAGGAAGCTTGTTAGGCTTAAATAGAGCTACAGCGCTGAAACAACACAACCATTGATACTGCCCACGATGCCCCAGCTCGAAGCAATACCGTCGGATTTTTTTCATGTGTGCAGTCTCAACCAGGATCCTTTTTTTTTTTTTACCCCCAGCTTCAGATTGATCCCACAGGTCCCTGGCCAAGAGCAAGTAGCGACAGACATGTTTCCCCTCGGCTGGATGCTGCTCGCGGGTGCCCGGTGTGATACAGAGCTGCAGGAGGGCTGCGAGGGAGCGGAGGTGGTCGCGGTCGGAGAGCGGGAGAGGCCGCCTCGGAGCAGGCCCGCGCGATTAGCTAGATTACCAGCTAGTCGTCGGGATCATCGGTCTTTGACCTCGGCGCTGGGACCGCTTGGGTGGAGGGGGCTGGGAGGCTGTGGCCGGGCTGACCCGTAGCTGCCGGCGGGGGAAGGCCGTC
>KL280457.1:0-12534 GCA_000699545.1 Podiceps cristatus | reverse complement strand
TGGTATTTCTTCCCTGAAACACATTTTTTTTTCCCCTTTCACTGAATCAGATTGTGCCCAAATAAGTTATTTGTATGTTGTGCCACAGCGCTTAGTAATTTTCCTCTCATACAAAACCTTTTGGTAGCTGAACAGTATCCTTTAAGAGAAAACAAAAGATTTTCTCTCCCTACCCACATATTCACTTTCCAGATATGGGGTGTATTTTGAATCTTAGCCAAAGCATTAAGGTATAGACCTTTTATTATTAATAAAAATTATTTATTGCTTCCTTATTAGGTAGCCTTTAATTAAACTTACCAGAGCTGCCAAAGCGGGAAATGGGGTGAGAGTTTGCTAGTTTACCCAGTGTGTTCCAGTCAAAGAAACGGGTCATAGCACCCAGTGTGAAACAGATCTGAAGTTGGAGGGGCCAAACGCGGAAGGGTGGTTAACGGCAGCTCCGAAAGTTGTAATTTCTGTATCTGTATCCACCTAGTGACACCGGTACGAGGGTGACGATAGCCGTGTGTTGGTACGGACAGAACTGTGGGTTTGTGAGGCGTACCGGCGCGATGAGGTCATACCGAGAAGCAGGCAGTGCAAGATGCAGTGTCTGAGGGTATTTCTTTCAGGTAGCCTTTTAAAAGCTGAAGTTATTAACTTTGTTATATAAGATAAAGGGTTAAATTAGAAAAGTCTGGTGCTTTAAATATCTTTTTCAAAGACTACATAATCTGATGTAGGCTAACTGTAATGACATAATCCAAAAATAGCCAATAGTCTCCTCTTCGATGCTCATCCTTGCTGCAGTCGTGCAGCTAAGGAACGGCAAATGCTAATCTCCTCAGGAGGTTAGAGGACACAACCGTAGCTGGCTGTGGCAGGGGAGACCTCCAGGGTCTTTCGCCTTTGAATTTGAAGCAGAAGATTAATTCGCGTTCAAACGCTGTGGTTTGAACTACAATACATATGAAATGGTTGAGCCAGGACTTTAAATTGTTAGAGATTTCCCCCTAAGTGGGCAGGCGTTCCCTCTTTCGTAGTAGGATGCACAGACCCAGTCAAACTGGATTTGTCCGAAGGATCCTGGTGTCAGCGATGAGATGGGAGGCTGGGGTTTTGGAGGGTTTGTGGCGGGTTCTGGGGGATTTTCTTGTGGGTTTTTTTTTGTTTTGTTTTTTACGTAATAGACTGCATGCGATTGAAAATGCAAATGAAGTCGTTTACCCCTGTGCAAGTGTGTCTGCAGCCTCATCGTAATAGCAACCTGTCTGTTACCTGCTTGTTTTCGTAGGTATTATCACAAATAAATGATCTTAATGTTAAGACTCAGAAAGATGAGGTAGCTCTAGGGATGTGTGTGTAGAGCATACCTATAGCTATAACTCAGCTGTTGATTTGGGGGTTTTGGAAAGAAGAGTTGAGTTTATACAGTAGTGATTCTAGGGTTCCTGGTGTTGTGCTGAAAATGTAATAATTTGTTTTCACAGATAATTAACTGACTTACAACTTTTTAACTTCCACGTGTTAAGAGCCTTTTCTTTTCAAAGCACATTTAAGCCTTATAAAAGATGAATTTTCACAGGCAAGCTCTGTTTTCAAGGCTGATTTGATTACCAAAGTCTGTGTTTTTTTCTTTAAGTATTTCTTAATCTCTCTCTTTTTTTTTTTTTTTTTTTTTTTTCCCTTTTTTTTTTTTTTTTTGGCAGGGGCCGGTTCTCTCTTCCGGTTAGTTCAAGATGGCAGACCAGAGGCAACGTTCGCTCTCTACCTCTGGAGAATCGTTATACCACGTGCTGGGGCTGGACAAGAATGCCACCTCAGATGATATCAAGAAGTCATACAGGTAAAGGTTCAAGTTTTGTGCCTGTTGCCTAGTAGCACAAATAGCTTTAAGTGTTCAACGGATGCCATTTGAGTTGGTTTATTTAAAGCTTTTGCAAAACCAACAACAAAAAAACCCCACACCCAACAAAAAACCACACATAAGAAAACCAAATGAAAACGTGGTCGCTTCTTGCAAAAATGATGTAGAAACCTGCCTAGGCTTTGTGTGGATGTGCTGTTAAATTTTCACATCTTATCTCTAGTAAGTTAAACTCGCAAATATGCGGTATCATTCTGAAAGGTCTTTTAAAGTTGAAGAGAGTTTTCAGATGGTGTGATCCGAGTTAAATTCTTCATGTTACGTAGCCTTGTGTCTGGCTTGCAGAGGCCACACGTGTGCAGTATTGCCCTTTTGTCCATCATTTCCAGTTCTGGCACAGTGAGATTAAAGGTGCAAGTAAGGATGAAAACTGAGTATCAACAATGACTTTTTCCTTAAAAAAAAAAAAAAATCTATTCAAAATTTCTTATTCTGTGTGGAGGTACTGTTTTTAAAAGAGGTTTTTTTACTTTCATTTCTTAAACACGTGAAACAGCTTCATATTGACCAAATACACAAACAAACCAACAGAAAGAGTCGTGTAGCATCCTCCTTTTCCACATTCCCTCAAAATCTGCGTAAATGCAATGGCTGCTTCGCCTTAGGGCTGGGGTCTTGTAGCCGATTTGACAAGTGGCAATGTATTTCGCGTTACACTAGGGGTCAGTAGCAGTCCTTACTCGAGGATGCTCTTTTTGCAAGTTTTCTTTTAGACTTTAACATTTACCAAAACTTTTTTTCCCTTTCAAAGTCACGTTTTAATACTGATGGCAACTACGTGGTGAAGTCTCTAAAGAAATTTGGTCTGCAGACTCTCCAAAATCAGCTGTGTCTTCCTAAGACCTTTACGTGGAAGTTTGAATCAGTAATCTGTTTTTAGCAACTGGAAATAATTTTACCTCTCTGGGAGAAAAACCGCAGCAGTTTTTTCCTTTGGAGGAAGGGCCCAACTAGATCCTAGGGTGAAATGTAGCTGCTTCGTACTTACCTGAACCTTCATCTCCTCTCGTTTCCTCCTCTGCTCCATTACAATAGGACTGACCGCCTCTTGTTTTTATGGCGTTTGCCTGTCCTTTGCTGGCCTGTGGGCTACGAGGTTTGTGTATGTGTAGGAAATAGGAAATGAAAAATATTTCTCTATTGCAGCCTGATAGCAGCTAAGCCCTTTCCAGGTTTATAGAACTTCCCTCTAATTATAAAAACTGTGAGTATTTCAGTTCTCACTGAGGCTACGGCATTAGTGGCAACTCTGGACATTATTTACCCGAGCAACATCGTTTGCAGTTTGAGCGTTTCAAGTGCACACTCAATTTGTTGTTTGAACGCTGTGATATATTTGCATGCACATCCAATTGTGTGCTTACGCAAATCTTTATTTTATGTTTGTCTAAATGTTTCCTCCCTGCAAAGTTGTTGTGGAGATGTCTGCAGGCTTTTAGTGTATTTCTCAAACAGGGGACTCTGTGTGGTACCTTTCTGCGGCAGGACAAGTACCTTTTTCGGTGGGGGAGAACTGTTAGCGGACAGTTCTGTGTCATTTTTATTCTCGGGAGCTCAAATGGCAAAAAGTGCATTTGTTCTGTTTATGAGGAGGTGTTTGGCCAGTTATTTCTACTGATGTCTATAAATAGCCTGGACCATGTCAGAACTAGCAAATTTATCAATACTTAATCTGTTTTTTTGTGCTATCCTCGGAGACATCTGGGGAGTATAAACTGCTGTCATTTAGTTGTAAGAGATCTAGCATGATTAGGGGAGGTACATTGTGATTTCCAGATATCTCAAAACTCTGAAGCTTTTTCTGTTTTAGCAAGCCTTGAACTGAAAAGTACTTTGTTCCTGCACAGGAATTGGTGAATTAACCACAAGTGATTGGCTGTTCTATTTTTGTGTTCAGACACTGCAGATTAGCTGTGGCAGCTTGCCACATTTATTCTTTGGTACTGTATCTTAGACTTGTGTGTCTTTTTTCTGTTAGCTTGGTCTTTGCTTTAGCAGGAGCAAAACTTACCAATGGAAATTGATGGAGCTGAGGGGTAAAAAAAAAAAAAAAAAAGTAATACTTTTCTTCAATGTCTCTTTTTTTTATTGGATTTCTGAGGGCCAAACCCATCAGTCTGAAGTCAATCCTGTGAACTAAGCTAGATAGTGCTGTAGCCTTTTGTTATCATCTAAGGAGGAATCATCGGGGAAGTTGAATCAGAGATGAAGGAAGCCAACTGGAACTTGAAAGTCTTCCTTGAGTGACAGGCTGTGGAATAAAAAAAAAATAAAAACCAGGAACCCAGATGCCATTTTTTAATCTATAATAATCTCTTTTTTTTCTTTCTGCAGGAAACTTGCATTGAAATATCATCCTGATAAAAACCCTGATAATCCAGAGGCAGCAGAAAAATTTAAAGAGATCAATAATGCACACGCAATATTGACCGATGCCACAAAGCGAAACATTTATGATAAGTATGGTTCTCTGGGTCTGTATGTAGCAGAGCAGTTTGGTGAAGAAAATGTGAACACATACTTCGTGCTATCCAGCTGGTGGGCAAAGGTAAATAGAAGTGCCGAGCGAAGTTTCTCTGTGTTGGCATTTAAAACTCCTGAAGATCTCCATTTGACAATTGTGTTTGGTTTTCCTTTTGGAAATAGCTGAACTTCTGACACCTGGCAATTAACCCCCTCTTACTGTGTTGCAATCTGTAGTTCAGAAGCATTTTTCTATTACCTCTCAGTGATACAGGCTTGATAAGCCCGTGACTATGTGACAAAGAGGAGCTTGGCCCCTTCTCGCGGATTTAAAAGCGATGAGGATTTGGGGGGTATTCTCTTCGTTAATACCTGCTAAATGATTTTGTGAACGGAGTCCTGACTGTGAACGTGAGCTCACACGGGAGATCCCGTTTAGGGGTATGCTTGCAGACTTACTCAGAGGTCGCTTCTTCAGCTCTTCTCTGATTTGAGAGACTCCATGGTATTTGTTGACTTGCCCATCGTGTTTTTGTGCAGCAGCATACCAGAACTACACTGCAAGCTCGTGTTTCCTCACAAGTGCTTTCAAACAGCTTTTTGCTTGCATTGCGTGCAGGCAGTGGGTGTAACTGGGAATTACTGTATAGGTGCTGGGAGTCTTCTGTCAGTACCAAGGAATTATTTTTAAGCGTAAAAAGCTTCTATCTGTAATAAATTTTAAAATCACCACATTTACTCAGAAGTGCAGAAAACCTATACGTTGCACATTACGCATTTCTGATACTGAAATTGTCCAGGCTTTTGTGTTCCGGAGTTTATGTGATTGCAGCCTGCTCGTGCAGAAAGTAGTAAGTAAAAGACAGCGTGACTACGAAACTGAAGTATGAAACCGTAACTGCACCACCTTACGTATTTAGTGACGTGACGCCGTTCACAGTGCTTTATGGCTGATGAAAGCCTTTTCCTAGTCTTGGCATTTCATGTCATGGGTTCGTTTTTCTACCCTTTACCAGCATTGTCTCCACCTCTTGATTCCCTGGCGGAAAGAGAATAGTTACATCACCGCACTGGTTTGCTATCTTTAAAATATTTTTTTCAAACAGTTATACAGTACCCTATAGGAAGGTTTTAATTTTGCCCGTTTTCACTGTGATAAGGGCCTGGCAGACTTGGCCAGCTTTGAGTCGCCCTGCTCACGTAGTGGTAGCGTCTAACCTCGGCGCCCCGGTCTTCAGTACTGCGAGCTTTGCAGCCATGCCTACGGCCTCGGGTAGGTCGAAGTCCCTGCTGTAGGTACATCGCGACCCCAGCTAGCTAGTGTCAGTCTTCTCCGTGTGCAAGCTGCAATCTGTCCTAAACTATTTTACCCCTGGATTTTAATACCGGATATGCTTCTTAGACCAGTATCTTCTTGCAGATGTAGCCGAACAGTCCACTGAAACCTAAATTCTGGGAATTTTTCTCAAGTAAACCAGGTTGGCAGTAGTCACCTCAGTGTAAAATGTGGAGAGCCATAGCCAGTTTTGCACATTTCTAAATATCTCTTGGTGCTAAACTGTAGCTAGTAAGTTCTGTCTCAGCTGTATTTTTGGTGTCTGGATTCCATATCTGGGTCTCGCAAACTCAGCGGTCACGCATGGTGGGCACAGGTTATGAACGTTTCTTTGTCTTCTGTCCTCTGCAGGCCTTGTTTGTGTTCTGCGGGCTCATCACAGGCTGCTATTGCTGTTGCTGTCTGTGCTGCTGCTGTAATTGTTGCTGCGGGAAGTGTAAACCTAAACCTCCTGAAGGTGAAGAGCAGGAGTACTACGTCTCTCCAGAGGACTTGGAGGCACAGTTGCAGTCAGATGAAAGGGGTAGGTAAAAACACCGTGAGATTTCTAGAGTGACCGTCAGTCCCTGAGCCAGCGCTTAGTGTGCTGGCTGAGGAGCCGCGCATGCTTTGTCGAGATCAGCACGGGCCTCGGTGGGTAGATGGTGCTGAGGGAACGCTTGGGGCACAAGAGTTACGTGGGTAACGCCAACACGGGAGATGTTGTTGCTGAAAGCTCCCGGAGCGTCTTTGTTGAGTTGGTTGGGGTCAGCTTCGGAGCAGTAGGTGATGACCATCGTTTAGCTTCCTTCCCACGTCGCTGGAGTAACGTACCAGCCAGGCACGCGTGATTCCGGAAAGGGGCTCTTTGTCCCCGAAGGGTGGGGAGCATCAAGGCGGTTTCATTAACTGCATCAGGTGTAAAGGAAACGGGACTGCTGCCTTAGTAGCTACGTCTAATAATGTTTATGAAGATATAGTGCTATTCCTATAGAATTAAAATGATTGCTTAAAAACTTGTAGAGCCTTGCGTGTGCTCTGATCGTGTTTTTAACAGGCACTGCTGAAGGGTGGGTGAGAATCAGCAGCTCGTGGATGAAGAAGGAGATACGTATTCCACGTGTAGACTTGAGTTGGGTGGTATTGTGTGCAGGCTGAAAACCAGTAAATCATCACCTTCGAGGAGTGTAAAATGGGGTTATCGAAGTGTTGCGGGGAGGCGTAACTTACGCTGACCAAAACATACGATGCTGGGTTTTTTCCCCTGGTGTGCTAAGCCTTTCGTCTTCGCTTTTCAGAGGCCTCAGACGCGCCTATTGTGATACAGCCAGCATCCGCCACAGAGACGACCCAGCTCACAGCTGACTCTCACCCCAGCTACCACACTGATGGATTTAATTAAGTTAAGGAAACACTGTAATTAGAATGGATATAAAAAATACATGGCCAACTCAACACTAGAATCATGAACATTAGAAGTAGAGAATGGGGAGGGGGAATAATTCTGCCACAGTAAGGAGGCAGCTTTCCAACCTGCCGAAAATATTTTCTAATCCCTTCAGCCTTTTGTCACCTTTCAGTGTCGTATCTTGATGATACGTGAAGTGCTGTAGCATGCAGTATTTAAAGCAGTTTAGCTACGGTCTTATTTGTTTCCTTTTTTTTTTTTTTTTCTCCCCCGTTTTTTTTTTATGGCATGTATGGAGTTATGTTAAATGTCTGTGATGTAATGTATTGAGTTGTCACAATAGAAGTGTGATGGAGACATTCTGCATTTTAAGCAGTGGTACTGGCCTAAAAATGAGATTTAAAAAGTTTCACGGAAGCCACCATTCTTCTGTACAGCTGAGCTGTTGAAGACCTTTAAAAGTTCATGATTTTCATTTGAGTGCAACAAACCAATTCTTTGGTTCCTTCTGCTATTCCTGCATTGTTATCTGAGTAAGTTTCCAAAGCCGAGAACCAAAAAAATGCCAGTCCTGCAGAGCTGGAGTTCTCTCTAATGCTGGTTTCCAGCTTAAATAAATCTACCTTGAAAAATAAAAAGGGAGAGTTTCCAATCTTTGAACAGTAAATTGATGAACAGCTCTTTATGCATAAAGCGATGTTCAGTGACAACGTAACCGCAAACTGTAGTTTGTCACAAATCCAGCTGTGAATGGGCTTATCTGGGGGGTGGGTGGTGTAACTTCAAGCCCGATTCTGTTTTGGTTTGAGTTCAGTCATTTTCCTGAAACGCTAAAGACCAAATAATGCAGCTTGTTTGGGATGCATGAGAATCTTAAAGTGTAACTGGTTAATTGGTTTTCACTGAGCAAGTGAGTAAAATGCAGACAGTAGGCAACAGCATAAATGTTTTTTTTAAAAAAATGGTTTTTAAAGATGTGTCCTGATAATTTGAGATTCTGTTAGACAAAAGGGGTATTATGTGTGGTTTTTTTAAAGCTTTTATAATACTCTAGCCCTTTAATTTTCTCATGAACGTCTGTGTGGAGTACTTAAATGGCTTGTTAAGAACAAAACACCTTTGTGTTTATATTGTGTAATTTGCACATTGTCTTGCATTTCGACTTGTTTACACCACTGTTTTTCTTTTCCTCGAACAACTTTGGGGAAACCATTGAAAGGTTTCCCGTACTATTTTGAAACCAAATCATGTTTGAATACTGCTCTAGAAACTGTGGTTTGTTGAGATTTACCTGTTAAAAAAAAGCATTTTAGGCAGCTGCTGAATTGCTGGTATATTTTGTTGTTGTTAATCTTCCTCCAGACAATAGGAGTCAGGATCTGGAACAGCTACCAGAGAACCTACACTTGGCACTTTTAGCGGTTAATTACGGCCTCTTTTAATTTTCATCCTTATGGTTTTATATCACAATGCCTCTGCTGTCCTTTGTATCCTCCATCTTCCCTTTTCAGTTTTCATCTATTTCTGTCGAGAGGCTATTTACAGCCTTCCGCCCGGTCTCTGCTTTGAAGGTCCTTCGTGCTGCTCTGTTACAAGGTCCAGGTGTTGCTTTTGAACGGGGTAAAGTACCGTCGGTCTGTAAGAAAACCGTAAGAAAATGAAGGGACTCTCCTGCCAGGGAATCGTTCTCTATATATTTTCACACTCTTTTTGCATGAGCTGAAAATGATGGAGCACGTAAAATCTGACGTGAAACCCTGTGAAACATGCCGGATAAAAGAAAATGTTCTTAACACGGCCTCAATGCTAAGTGAGGGATGTTTGCAAAAATCACTTTCCTGTTGCTGCCGGTACAAGCACGTTTGTTGCCTGCATGTGAGCTTGTTGCAAATGAGCATGCTTGTGGTACCACGCCAGGGGCCAGAAGTTCAAAAAGAAACGTTACTTTTGATTAGCTGGCTAGATTTCAGTAGCACACTTGATAAGTCATTTCTTCCTCATCTGTAGTCCCTTTAGACCTGAAACTTGGTGGGTTACTGGAAGATACTTTTAACTTTTTCTGTCTGGAAAATTCTCTTGGCTGGTCTCGAGGACAGTTGTGTATGATTTGGCTTGAGGTCCTTATTAAAGTCTTTGTTTGACCCCTTGCAATGAAAAGCACTTTTTAGGCTTAAAAAAAAAAAAAAAATAATGACACACTGGCTGTCCTTGTAGATTTTTTGCCTGAAGCCTGTTCTTGACGTTGAGCTGCACGCTGCAGGCTTTCTCCCCTAAAAACGGGTGAAAATTGCCCTCATCTGTGCAAATTATGTTCTTGGTAAAAAAAAAATAAAATTAAGCGTTGGGTTTTTTTTTGGCTTTGTGAATGAGCAAAGCTGATCGGAGTGACTTGGTGGAAGGAGGGAGAGGCTGTTGCCCCGTGCGCTGCACTTTGCTGTACTCCGTGTTCATCTAGGCGGGTAACACGGCGCCGGTGCTTCGGTTGTCGCTCCGCCGCGGAGCCGCTGTGACCCCCGATGCTGGGGGGTGGCTGTCACTGGTAGTTGGCAATAAAACTCCGTTTTCTGACCCCTCCAGGCTACTTCCACCGCAGTAGGAAGGCTGGCGGGGGTCGTGGCTCCAGGGAAGTGCCCAGCGCACCCGGAGTCACTCGGCAGGCTCCCGGCATCGGAACCGAAAGGTGGGCAGCAGATGAGGAGTAGAGGCGTCACCGTTACCTACGCTTCGCGCCACTTGGGAATCCAGGATAAATTTGCTGGTTTAGTTCTTCGCTTAGCGAGGCGGGAGCTTGGGAGAGACCGCTTTCCTTTCCACTGCGCCGGTGGGCGAGTGGCAGCGTAGTCGGCGTGCTGGGGGTAGCGGCTCCGAGGGGAGCTGCTCTCAGGTCGCAGGGCAGGAGGGGAACGCGCGGTTCGGATGAATATTCACGGGGTTTGAAACTGCTTTAACTTTGCCCACGTTACTCTCTGATCTCGGAATTTAAGATCCTTGTGTATTAAGGTAGTTCTGCATATACAGGGGAGTTATTTAGACGTTGCTTCTTTAAAACAAGAATTGTGTAATCGGAAGATAAGTAGGTTCACACCCGCTTTTTTCAGGCTCTCATAGGCAAGGTACAAGAGTATCCCGGGCTCTAACATGAGTTGCACTTCAAACTGGCCAAGTTGAATCCTAGTAAATGCAAAGTTATATATGGAAATAATGATGAAAAATCTGGTGCAGAAGGTCACCCGGCAGTTCCGAGCTTGGGCAGACGGAGCTGCAGCGTCGGGCCAGAACCGCAGTAGCGCGGCGTTGCAGGCGCTACCCCCGCCAGCTGGCTTAGGTGCAGAATGTTTCCTTCCAGAATTAAACCTGAGCACTTGATCTCTCTGTTCAGCGTGTTGCCAGGATTAAAACTTGAGCTTTGATTTTTATTTTTATTTTATTTAAAAAAAAAAAAAAAGTTGTATCATTTTTTATGCGTTGCCTGAGACCTCCGTTTCAGTAGTTCAGCCACCTCCACCTCGCTCATCGAACCTCTTCAGCACCGGTTTTCTTAGCACTTGTAGCTCCTCCCGACGAGGAGGAGTAACGGGGTGAATCCGATCTGGAGAGCTTCCGCTGCCTGGCGTTAAGGACCACTGACTTCCTTCCCGAGCCGTGCTGCGTGGAGAGCCCTTCGTAGCTTAGGGTGAGTGGGGAAAGCCCCTGCCTGGCTGCAGAGCGGCTCCGGTTCTGGCCCTCCGGCCCTCCATGCCCTCCGGCCCTCCAGCCGCCGCAGAGCCGCTGGAGAAGGAGGTGGTGCCGGACCGGGGCATGGGGGGATCCCCGACGCACTGTAGTACAACCGATTGTACCAGCCGAGTGAAGGGGCGTCGCACCTGTTAAATGCCAGTTTCATTTTGTTAGTGACGTTTGTAGGAAATTCTTAACTATTTATCTGTATATAAATTTGTTTATGTAAACCTCCGTGGCGTCCGGTAGGGTGTAGATTTCTGCGGATTCCATGCAGCGATGGTTTAGAGCCATGTTACCTTTTTAGTCTTATTTTTAGATTTGTACTATTTTTAAACTGCTTTAGATATTAGTGCTCATCGTGTTCTTTAAGACGTGATGCTCCTCGAGGTTTGGCTGAGCATGGCCTGCAGCTTGAACAGAAAGCTGGGCTGCGGAGGAAGGCACCGACAGATCCCGCGGCCGTGCTGTGCTCGGGGAGGGCAGTTTCCAAACCCCGTCGTCTCACCTGTAAACTCCGCAGGCGTCGCCGGGGCGGGAGCCTGACGGAGGAGCTATTCCTGTCCCAGTGCGCTGCGGAGGGACACCAGTGTGCTCGGGGCGGGTCAGACTGCAGCAGCCCGGCCGTTCGCACGCCTCGAGAGAGGAGCCCCCTTTTCACAACCCGTTTGTGCCCTTCGCTGTCCTCGCCGTTTCCAGGTAATTTGGGAAACGGCGTTTGTGCTGCAGGTTTTTCCTACCCGATGCGACTGGATGTTGGCGTAGTGAGGAGGCTCTTGCAAGGTGGCCAGGGAGGCTCCTGCAGCTCCTGCCTCGTGTTAGTAATTCTGGATGCTGTTTAAATGCGCGTTAATCTTAGAGCACTGAAACGTAACCCCCCCAGTACAAGTGTTTATAGCGTAAGGTCGGTATAAACTTAACATGCTTAATCATTTGATGCCGCTTCTCTGTATCGTAGTGGAAATCATCTAGCATGTAGTGTACCATTGCACCAATGACTGCTTAAACTATCGTGAGAAAAACGCAACCGATGGCTAACAAGGTGGCAGGAAATCTGTCAGTGCCCGGGTCCTGCGAGAACCGTGGCCCGCTCCGCGCGCCGCGTTCGGAGGTTTACGCGCTACCTGGGACTCGGCAAGACTGGAATTCCCGTTTCCTTCCGAGGAGATGCTTTCTTTGCAGGAAGAAACTGCCCGAGGGACGCTCCCCGTCTTTGACGTTTGCACAAGCCAAATGCCGTGAATCCGGGAGACAAACCTTCGTTTGGAAATCAAATGCCAACGTTACCCACACAGTTAATTTTGCTGTTAAAAGGATAGATGCTGGGAATTGCTGGTGGTTATATATTTATATATATGTATATGTATAGAGGAAGCTCTTATATAAAATGGCCATTCCTTCTCGAGTGCTGTTGTCTTCTCTGCTCCCTTCCCCCCAGCCAGCTGCAGTCCGTGCGCGGTTTCCTGTCATACCCTTCCAAAAAGTGAACGATCGCTCTTGCGGAGCGGGCTCTGCCGGCGCCAGCTTCCCTCGGGAGGCGGGCAGGGCGGCCCCGGAGCGAGGAGGGCGAGGGGCCGTCTCTGGAATTAGCTTGGCTGGTACGGGGGTGTTTGAAGTCCGGTCGAGGTGTGAGAGAACGCGTCCGTCCGGGTTGTTTCCTTGCGCTGCCTTTCGCCACGTCGTACTCCCCGAAGCGGGACTCGGTGAGCGCGCAGAGCCGGG
>KL280455.1:61308-80385 GCA_000699545.1 Podiceps cristatus | reverse complement strand
CCCCGCCCCCTTTTTTTTTCTGTTATGTTATGTTGCTAAATCTCCCTCTTCCAAAGGGCGCTGTTAGTGAAAGCAGTGCGTGTGCATACGGCAGCTTCCCGGCATGTCTGGCAGAGGCCTCTTGGGGGATTGATGGGCAGGGGATGGCTCGGGCAGCTTTGTGCAGGCAAAATGATGGTATGTCTAGACAGGAGAAACGCTGAAGCAACCTTCCTGGCAGCAGTGGCGGGTGCAAACGCTGAAGCAACCTTCCTGGCAGCAGTGGCGGTGCCAGATAGCAGAGCATGCCCGAGCCCGCCGGGCATCAAAGCCCCTTTCTGCAGCCGCTCCCTCTGGTGCAGAGATCTGCCTTTCCCGGTGGTTTGTTTCAGCCAGGAAGGGGCTTCTGCACTGGCTGCCCTGTGGGGGAAAGCGCTTTATTCCCAACACCACCGAGGCCGGCACATGTGGTGTGTGCTGGCAACAGTGCTCACTTCCAGCATGGGAAGTAGGCAGGTTAGGAAAGGGACGGCTGTTAGGAAACTACAAAACAGTATCAGTACCATGTGGCTGTAATAATGTTTTAATTTTTGGAAAATAGAGTGCATGACAGGAAGAGGTGGTCCCAGAGGGGACTAATCATCCCTCCAGTGCGATAAGGCATGTGTAATTTTTTTCCCTCATTTTGCTATCCATAATTCATAGAAAGACCAGAAAAAAAGTATTTCATTTCTCACACAATTCAGCATACAGCTTTTACTGTCAAGACCCTTTGATCATCCACTTACCTCTTACTTGTTAGCATCTTTGATGTTTTCCTTTGTGTACTAACAAAAGCTGAAGTTTACTGATTACATCATTATGTTTAATTGTTTTTAAAACAAGCAAACAACACTATAAAGCTATGATGATTTAAAATTGCTATCATGCAAATTGGTCTTGTACATGAATGAAAGTAGTTTAATGTGCATTTATTTTATTTAGGTTAGGTGTGCCACTGTGGAAGTGCAGCTATGTTGGGTTGCTGAGGGATCTCTCAGTAGATAGACTGTCCTGCACATGAAGTGTGTATGGAGCACGTGTAGAGTACATAGAGAGCCTAACTGGTAAATGCTGGACATGCAGGTTTCCACCCTCTGCGTGCAGTTCCCCTAAGGGGTCAGTTGGAATGACCCAGCTACACCACTGACCATCACAGGCTACACCACTTTTATAAAGCATTATGGTAACGTCATTTACCTGTGCATCCCCAGCTTTACTTTTCCTCATGTGGCACATGACAGATGCATCCCATTGGGATTCCTTTTCCAGTAGCTCAGAATCTTCTTTAACTTACTTTAGGGGGGTGTGGGGGGGAAAGCATCAATGATTTGGTATTTCTCCTGTATTTGTGGCATGCACTTGGCTTGGGGCTTTTTTCCCCCTCTTCTTTTTCCAGACTTCATGGTGAATTAGTAGAAATGATTAGAAAGTGGTGACCGGTAGAAATATAATCTATAACATAGTTACTGATGGAGATATGATTTGATTAACCAGCATCAATATTTACAGTGGATTCCTTTGCCCACATTACATACTGCTCCCATTGCTGAGTCTCTGAGACAGCTCTCTCCACAGAGCAGGCGTGGAACAGCCAGATTTCAAGTCCTTAAAGTACTGAGTTAATGAGTCAAGAATCAAGGTATATCAGAGTGTAAAACTGGAGCTACACAGATTTTATATTTTTTTTAATGAAACACGGGAGAAGTTGAACTAGACTGACCCTATTCCCAAAGCTATCTGTGAGGCAATCCCGAGATCCTCAAAATGTAACTACGTTCATGTAGTTACATGTTCCCTCAAAACAAGCCCAGGAGCTCATTTCCCCTGGGTTACAACAATCTCACAACTGTGATTTGACTATGGGAAACTGAAATCCCAGAAAAACTTGCTGCATTTGTTTCCCCCCTTGACCTGTATTTGTTGTGACCAATAGACACTTAGTGTTTCAAAGTCTTATCTGTTCATCAGTCTTATTATGAACTCCTCTTAACATTTTTTCTGTGTCATGGATTTTACTGATCAAAACCAGTGGTAACACTTTATTTCCAGCACACACGTAGCACTCACATCACCTCATCTCCTCTGATTTGCTTGTTCCTGGGGCATGGAACCAGATTTTTCATAATGCTCAATGTAATTCAAGTTAAAGCTTGGAAGTTCATTTGCTGTTGTGCAAATTGAGGCTTTATGAATGAAAACCGAAGATGGTGTTTACAGATTTCTGTTCACTGCAGACCGGCTTTCCAACCCTGCAAGGCTTCCCAATAGCTACATTCCAGTTTTGGTTTAAGGACACCACTTCTTTCTGCCCCATCCTTCTCTGGTCAGGGAAGGTCGTCTGCTCTGTCTGTGAGTAAAGACTTGCGGATATGGTTTTGCTCTCTTTGCCAGTAGCACTGCAGTAGCAGACAGAGGTCCCATGTCCCCCTCCCCGGAAGGGTCAACATTTGACTAGTCATTATTCTCCCCTCTGAGATTTCTCCTGTGCTGACACACTTCCTTGAAAGAATATGAGTGGAATCAATAGCTCCAGCACCAGGTCCAGCCGCTTCTTTAAGCTGTCACCTCATAAGAGGATCACCCTGTACAGCAAACCAGAGAGCCCCACCAAAGCCATGAAGGGACTTGGTTTTGGAGCCTCTTCCTAGCAGCTGGTGGAGATTCAGAGAGTCACTTTTTAAAAACACCAAGTAAGAGCTCTTTGGCAGTGCCTACCTTTGCTTCGTGATTTGGACAGCCCTCACTTGTGCCTTTTGTTTTATGGTAGGTTTGGGGTTATTTGTGGGTTTGTGTTTTGGTTTGCTTTTTTTTAAAAGATACTAGTTTTTTTTTATTTTTCAACTGGGCTTCCTGGGCCATTATCTGGTTCTCACTTTTGTGATTAGCTTCTGCAGCAGCCTGGCATTGCTAATTACTATTATTTGCCCAGGAGCTTTGATATATTCCACTTGCATATTCAGCTTCTCCCTCCTGTTACTCCCACAGGAGTGTTGTAGCACTTCATCCTGTGACTCATGGTTTGGGTGGCATTCCTTACAGCCTGCACCTCCCTAAAGTTCCGACACACCAATACCTTGCAGTACCCAAGAAGTCTTAGTTTAAGTCAACTTTTCAGTTTGTTAAACTTGAAACTGCAAACTGAAAAGCTGAGGAGCAACAGATGAACTTGAACTCACAAAGCTCCTGCTGCTCCTGCCTGCTCTTAAAAGGACACTGGTAATGGTAAGGCGGCTACAGAAATCACACACACTGCTTCTATTCCTGTGCAATCCGTTTGCTTTAGAGGAGACCGGTGGTTTCACTGTCATCCCCAAGTTTCTGCAGTCAGGGCCCCTGAGTCTGAGTTGCAGCTCTTCTCCACTCCAGCCCAGACCAGTTGTCATCTCCCAAGGGTTCATGGGTGACTTATGGGCAGGAGCAACCTGTCATGGTGAGCTGGGTCTGAAAGCTCTTTGGCTACACAAGCGTAAGCCGCACGCCAGCTCCAGCAGAAGCACCGTGCACCAACACCTCCCACGGCGGTGGCATCCCCAGAGCCTCACACCAACCCATGTGAGGAGCGTCAGGGATCACCCCAGGGTGGGCCCAGGGCCACTGCCAGCCTCTGCCACAGCCTTCTGTGCTTACTGTGACCAGCTCCAGCATGGCCCTGCCACCCACCCACATGGCTGCCCCACCGCTGTGCCAGGAGCAGCAGCCCCCTGCCGTGAAGTGGGCAGGCAGCTGAAGCTGCCTCGGGGGTAGCTGTGGGCTGGGCATAGTTGGTTTGAGGGGTCGGGAGGCACTGGAGGCTTTTGGCCACACCAGCAGTGTCCTCTGTGGGTCACGGAGCTGCTGGTGACGGCCGGGGGATGTTTGGCTGCTGCCTGCCCGGCTCCAGTGCTCCTGAGGAAGGCTGGCTGTCCCGTTGGGCTTGTTCTCCCTTTGTGGGCAGTGACGTGAAAGGCAGGCTCTGTCCCTGGGGCTGCTGGGAGGCCGGTGGCAGTGCTGCCACCCAGTTCCCGGTGCGGGAGGCACTGACCGATTAGTGAATGACATTGAGTGTCTGGTATAAACGTGGAACAAATTGCTGAACTCGGAGTGTGCCGGCTCCAAGCGTCGCCTTTCACCCCAGACTGTCCCCTGCGTTGGGCCCAGCCTGGGGCAGGACGCCCCCGCCCCCCATTTGGGGCCCAGCGTGACTTAGCCTGTTTCTGCACCCAGACCCGCGGGGTTTAGCACTGTTTCTGCCCCATCCCAGGTCCCGTGGGGATGTTTGTTTGCGGAAAGGGAGAAGGGGGCTGCCCACAGCCCCATGTCCCCCACCCCACTCCACAGCTGGGGTGTGGGCACCCTCCTACAGAGGCCCCTGTTGGGCTGCGGCACGGGTGGCTCAGCCCCTTCCCCAGCAGCCCCGCAGCGCTTGGGCTGCAAAACATCTCTGCCCCCCAGCACTGTCCCTGCCCCACGGCAGGGGGGGCTGACACTGGGGGGGGGTTTTCCCAGGAGAGGAAGGCAGGGGGATGGGCTGTATTTGACAAGAGGGTGCCATGGCACGTATGCAGCACTTCAGAGGGACAACAGGCTTTTTATGGGGGCTGCAAAAAAACCTTGAGAATTGACCCCAGCACTGCGCTTTATCGAAGCTCAAAATCTGCCTCATTCTGCAGAGGCCTTGAGCTCTTTCAATAAAAGGTCCCACTGCCCCCACATTAATGGTAATGTGGTAATCTCAGGCTAAAACTAACAGTAATCGCAGACTAAAACTTGGAAAGCTGGAAGGTCTTTTGGAGTCAGTCCCAACTTCTGGAGGTTCTTCCCCCTCCCCCTTGCAATGAGTGCCTGGTTCAGTGGGGGCTGGCTGAGCCAAACACTGCTGCTACTACAGACGCAAAGACGCTCCAAGTCAATGCTGTGTGCAACATAGGAAAGCGTTTCATCTACTGGTTGTTAGTGTGCAGCAGCTGAAGTACCACGAATAACCCCAGTAACTTACTTAAAAGACAGTGAGTTGCAGATAAATATTTTTCATTACTATTTCTGGCATTTTTGCTGTTTCCTGGGACTGCTAGTTCTAGTTTGTGGAGATAAGGACCAGTTTGGGGTATGGTTTCTGGTGCTCTCAAGTCAGGGAGCGTTAGTGCAGGAAGCAGCATGAACCATTTTTTGTAACAAACACATATAGACACACAGGTTCAGAAACCGCTTCCAGCATCTGCCTGCCCCTCAGGATCCTGCGCCGCTTGGACCTGGTGGACACATGGCTTTTCAGCCAAAGCCCACTCCTGTGTAGCTGTTTGCAGTTAGCACAGCGCTGGTCTTCTAACAAATGCCCTTTTCTTAGCCATTTTTCCTGAAAGTGGTTTATTTTGTTTGGTTGTTTTTGTTTTTAATCTGCCTTTCTTTAGCAGGCACAGCTGCAGTATTTAGTATTTGTAGAGGCTACGCGGTCTGAAGGCCATGAAGTCCCACTCTAGACCCAGGCCCTGAGCATCCGCTAATCCTCTTACCAAAGTTAATATCCCTTGTGCTTCGATGATAAGCAAAAGTGAATAGAAATTCTCAGTCTGCTTTCTATCTTAGAGTTCAGGAGAGAAATTAACATACATGTATAATGAGCTGTATTTAAATAATAACAACATTGTTTTGAACTAGAAAAATGTTCATGCTATTTTCCTTCTATAATGGTATTTCCATTCACCTCTGCTTTTTGAACTTTCCAGGGAGTCAGGCATCCTTTGACGCTAATTCACAAACGCTCAGTGAATTCCCATCTCTCCTAATCCTCCAACCTCCCATTCTTTATAAAATGTCTTAATGCCTTCAACTAGGCCCATTAGAACTGGAAACGTGGGGCTCCTTGGCCCCTGGCTGTATTAAAAGGAAGCAAGCAAGGGGCTATTTACCAGCTAATCTTGCCCGCCATCTAATCCTCTTCCATTTGGGTTTATTTCCTGTTGGCTTTGCTTTGCCTCTGGCAGCAGAGCACATTCCGCAGACCTGCCCGGCACCTGTGGCGCGGCCCTGCGCACGCAGCCCAGGCCTTCTGACCCAGCGCCCACCCCACTGCTGGCCCTGGCACTGGGGGGCAGCCGCAGCGCCTCTCGTTACGGGTGCTGCCGAACTGAGTTTACCTCCGATACAAACGCAGCCTTTCTTTCCGCTTCTTCCTGTACTTTCTGATTGGTTTAGACTTGTACAGGGGATTTTTAATCATCAAAAGTTCATGTCACACGTGGTTTATGAGCAGATCTTGTGTTACGAGTAGGAATAAAATGAATGCAGTGTTAACATTTTTTATTTGAACAAATGAAAAATCAGCTTTGACACCAATTTCGATGCCACTGGTTGAAAAAGAGTGGTTTCAAATTTACTTTAAAAGTCAGAGCTGGTGTGTAGAAATCAAGCCTTCCTTTCCAGATGTAAAGCAAACAAAACCCAGCCACACAATCACACTATGTACTAAGTCCATGGTTTTTATTTTGTAAAACATCATTATGCTCAGTCAAGACAGCAATTTGTAAGTGCTTACAGGTTGCAGCTGCGGACCCTCTTAAATGACTAGTCTGGTGCTGATTAGTCAACACTGATTGCTTTTACCTTCAAGGAAAAAAACCCCAACCCTCTCTCCTACCTGCCGAGAGTTTGGATAACTCGTTGATTTCAGGGGCAGAGGGACAATTGACTTGCTTTTCCTATTCCATTAATCATGGGCCATTGTGTTTTTCTAATTTGCTACTTCTCTTTGTGGTTTTGCCAAGTGGTTAATTATCCTTAGGTTAAAAAAAAAAAGAAAAATCTCCGTTTTCTGAATAGATATTCTCTGGCTTCAGCATCCCGATGTATTACATATTTGTTAGCCAGTCCTCTTGTTGGAGATGCTTACGGAATAGAGACACGAGCCCCCTCCTGTCCTGTGTCAGACTTCCGCCGTAAAGCAGCCCTTGTACAGTGACAGCCACTATCAACACAGCTGGGACAGTGTCATTTTGACTGGGTTTCTCCTTTGTTAGAAAACCTTTACTTTAGCACAAGATCGTCAGGACATAGATCCTCCCCATGCTGTAAAACAGACTTAGTTGCCTCCAAAGTGGATTATCCAGCACGGGGAGCCACCCTGCAAGGCTGTGTTCTCCCTCCACACCCTTCATCAAAAACTTCGGCCTCTAAAGCCAGTAGGAGAAATCCTAATCCTGAGGCCGTGTCTTTTGGCAGAGGGGTCCAACTGGATGTTTAATTTGTGCACCCAACTATGGGGTTTTCAGCTGATCGCACAGTCTGAAGGCTGCCAGGCTTGCTGACGTAGCAGTAATGCTCCATTTTGATGTGTTTGGATGGAATGCAGAGAGGTTTGGGCTTGAAAGTGTTCCTCAATTTCAGTGGGTTTGTGTACTGAATTCTCTATGGGTCATTTGGAACATAACAGCTTCTTACAAATGAATATACATGCATCATATACGTGTTTCAGTTACAGAATTAGCGATTGCTGTGATAGGAGTGTTTAAATATCTGATAAATCAGGCAAGTTTCAAACTTCAAAATAGCACTTTTCTAGACTGATGTTCATTAACAAATGCATGTTGCCAGCAGTTAGCTCCTAATCACTATCAATCATTATCACTACTTATTCAAACAATTAGTCTTTAACAATCTTATTCTAAATTAGCCGTGAGTGAGGCCAATGCTGTGTAGCTACTGCTGATGGTTACGGTTCTTGACAGTCTCAGTGGCTGAGGTCGGGAGCTCTCCCAGGAGGGAAGCGGAACAGTAGCGCATGATGTTTTTCTTCTGTTTTGCCTTGTTCCCCTTCATGCTTTTTATTTTCCCCAAAAAGAGAAGGGATGGAAATCTCATCTCCTCCCAGCATAGTTCATCTTATTTTTAGGATCCAAGTCTCCAATTTTCCCCCTTTGCAGTTCCATATAATTTAGACGGTTCTAGTCAAAGAGGCAAACAAATATCGATTACGCTTTGCTTTCTATACTTGTGCTTTACGCATCAAACAGGCCCTGTCTTTGCCACGAGCTCTTTTGGTGGAATTTGGACATCCAGGTTTTAGTTATTTAAAATGTCAGAGTGCCTCCTGGTGTAGGTGTCTCTTCTCCCTCCATAACCAAGGTGGGGGAGGTCGACACCTCCAGAAGGGCAATCCAGTCCACTCCTGTAAGATGGAAGGACTAGAGTGAGATGTGTCTTGTGCTCTATTCCTTTGTGAATCGAGAGTTCCTGTTGATAGTGATGGGTTTCACCCGTGAATACGGCCCAGCAACACTGGGACTCTGCACTGCCATTGCCAGAGCTCGTGCTGCCTGAAGGCTGAAATGAAGCTGTCACGGAAGGAGCCCACCAGGTTAGGCAACTGCAGAATGACACGATTTTAAATCAAAGCTGATACTTTTGAAGGGCCCAGGATTTTGCCAACTCTGTGTCAGGCTGCAAACAGCTAACATTTTCACCTTTGTCAAACTAGATTTAAAGTATCTGGGGAAACAGGCAATCTGATAATGTATTGCTACTATTGACTTAAAGGAAGGTGCAGGAGGTGTGCTCTCCTCACACAGATCTCCTGGGGAACTCAATATTTGACTACAAAAGCCGTGAGCCCTTTTATCCAGGCACACTTGATTTTAGAGGTGATACACAGCGCACCAGCTTTGCTGTACAGCTTAACTCAGTTTTATGCAGCTGCTGTTCCGTGCTTTGCGTGGCCAAGTGAGACCGGTCACTGTTGGAACACCAAATTCCTGACCCCTCCACAGAAGCATCCCCGCTGCAGCATCACAAAGGTGCCCATGTTCCTGCGAGGGCCTTGGACAGCAGCTCTTGGACTCCTGGGGCTTTCTTGGTGTTACAGCCACTTAGATGCCAAGTGGACAATGGTAACTTCTGCCCCCTCTGTGGCTCAGATTTCATGTCAAAGATTCAGAAAATAAATAATGGCTCGACATGAAATTTAATGACAAAAAGTATTAGTGTAAAACTGAAGTGATCTGAGCCTGCCAGCATTCTCTGGGTATTTTTTTTTTTAATGGAATACAATGCTGTTGCTCCCAGTCATGAAGCAAGTAACATGTGGCAAGGGCTCTGTCAGTATGGAAGGCCTTTGTAAAGCGTTTCCCTGGGAGCTGCTATCTCAGGAAAAACTCTGAGCCAGCATGAATAAATAATGTACTGGTAAGTTTGTCCAGCAACACCTGCTCTGCCGTAAAGCAACCTTAGGTGATCTGGCTGGAAACCAGTGGTCCCTCAAGAGCGTGTTGATGCCCAGAGCAGGGTTGTAATTGTTTCTTCCATTCTGCTACTGTAAGTACACAATGCTAAAAGCAACAATAATAAATGAGAATGAAATGCGGCACAGACAGCACAAAAATCTCAGACAGGTGTGCGTGTCCCTCCTTCTGATGCTAAAACCACTGTACTGTGGTGCTGCTCCACTGAAAAGGGGTGGTGGAGAGACGAGACCAGCCACAATGGGGAGAGCTGTACGGGCGCTAACGGCAGCCAGCACAGAGCGGTGAACTGCTGCATACCCTCTGGAACCAAAGCCAAATCTCTTTTCTGTGGGCAAGCTTTTCAGCAGCCTTCTGTGGCGAGTGGGCATTTTTAGGTGGAGTTCTGACAAGTCTTGTGCTGGGATCTCTACCAGCTCAGGGGAAATACAGGGAGGAAAATGTGTTATGGAATTTTTAGGATGTTTTTATTAGCACGTGCGTCAGCTAGTGGCACCCCAGCTCTCTGGATGGAGCCACTCTGGCAGCCAAGGACTATTGCTAGCTTTGCCACTGACTGAGCGGGTGACAGTGGGTGTCCAAGTCATCGGATCATCTCTCTGTGCTCTTCTTCCTTCTTGAGCTTTTCACCCACCGCGTCATTTCAGAACCGTTCAGCATGGCTCCCCTGAGCCAGCGCCGTCACTTGCCATGTGGTTGTCTCGTCTGTAATGAGAGGCTGTAGTTGCTGGGACCTTTAGGCTCATAGCAAAGCTACTAATGAAACCCACATTCATCAGGTTGCGTTGGACATCAGCTTTCTCGCTATCATTTCTGAACTAGCAGTCAGGGGATCCCATTGGCCGATTCCTCCAAATTACTTGCTAAGCAATGCAGTAGTTGAGCACATTTCCAATTAAATGCAGCTACTTCAAAAAACAATGTTTAAGTTGCTGGCCTAAATTACTCCTTAATTAGGTCATTTTTTTCCTAATTGATTAAAAATAGGATTTCAAATTAAAACAGAGAGATTGAGTAACATCTCACAAATGATATTATTCAAATTTGAAAGGAAAAAAAATCATCAAAAAGGAAGAAACCATTATATTGAATTGCAGATCAGCTGTAGATACGACATTTGGGATTGTTCTCTAGAAAATCTATTCTTTTCCATCTTTGAAATTAGGGCAAGGATGCAATCAAATAAAGAAGTTTAAAGCCCAGAAGAAAAAAAAGCCATTACAATGCAGCTGATCAAATACAAAATTATTATTACACATCGTTTGTAGCGTGGTAGTACCTGGAGACCCAGACAAAGACTGTGGCCTCATGGGCACTGTACAGACACAAGTGAGCCCTGCCCCGGAGAACTTGCCATTGAACAACAAACCCGATGATGACACAAAATTGGAGAGCAAGAGTTTAGCTTCCAAAGCCTACGAGAAAAGTTGATGGCAGCTCAAGAAATAGAGCCAAGAGGCCCGTGGGCCTCTCTGTCTCTGAAAGGCTGCAGCTCCATGCTATTGTGGCTACCAAAGACAGCTCCAGCCCAGAAATCTGGTGATGGAAACAATCGTGAAATACTCTAAACTATAGTCTGTACTCTAAAATAAAACACTATCGTCTGATCTTCAGTAACTTCAGTTCCTGCCAATGTCATAAACAACCAGAGCAACAAATGAAGCTCAAATTTCTGGTGAGGCTGTTTAAGAGACAACTCGCAGGGTGGGTGGCTGGGGTTTTGGTGAAAGAAAACCAACTTAGGCAGGCTGACGGGGATGGGTAAAACCCTATTTCTGTAACACTTGATAATACAGATATATCAACGTTAAAGGGTATTGACTTGGGCGGAGATGTGTCAGACAGCTGATCTCTACTTCACTACTGCCACCCTGATTTATTTGAGAAGAGATACCAGTCCCTGATTTAAGTTCAGTTCTCTCAGCTTAGATAACGTTTCACTGCCCCATTTCCTTAGGCGAGCAGAAGCACAGACTGCGTGCTCCTGTTTTTCCCAACAGCTCTCTCCTGGCTCTGTCTTCAGTTAGTATCAAGCACAGCACCAATGGTCCTTTTCATGTCTGGATTAACGCTCCACCTCTGCTGTACTCGTGATTTGGCTCAAACTGTGTGTCACCAATGGGTGTCTATCTGCTCCCATCCTCTTAACCTTACTGTCATCTGCTAGATCTGGCTTCTTAATCTCCCCTTTCACCCTCAGTGCTGCATGGCACTACTCCAGACAACTTTCCACCATTGTTTTTAGCTGGTCATGCTATGACCACAAATGCAGACAGCAATGTTCCAAGAGCAGTGGTATTAAACTTGTAAGGCCGAAGCAGTTCTGCTCATCTTGGGTAAACATACCAGGGTACCTCGTCTGCCTTGACAACAGCTGCATTGGTCAGACCAGGCTTGGCTTGGTTTATTGCCCTCTTTCTCACATTAGTCGTCAACACCCAGGCAAAGAAGAGGGTACGGGCAGGGTGAATGTACAGCAATACCCTTGCAGTGTCTAGCGATCCACATCTCGGAGGTTTCCTGAGCTAGCTGCGGCATCTTTCTCTTGTAGCCCTTGATCTATTGTCTTGTATGAGTTTGTACAATTACACTTTGCACCCCAGTGAATTGTTGGTGTACTGTGGGTTTTTGAACATCCTGTGGTAAGAAGTTCCTTGGTTTAATAATGCAGCGTGTGTAGAACTACTGGTCTCTTCTGTTTCAAACATGAACATTTAATGTGATAGCCTCTGGTTCTTGTGTTCTGAGAGACAGCAATCAGTAACTATTTTATTCCCCTGCTGTATGACAGCTGAGACCTTTTTCCTCATGACCCCCTTGGTCATCACTACAGTACTGAAGCCGAGTCTGTCACCTCTCCTGGACAGAAGGTGACTGATTCCTTTGATTATTCTCATCATCTACCTCTGAACCCTTTCCAGTCATTCCCGGATCCTTGTTGAGACCAGGACCAGAATTGCAGCTGGTATTTAGGGTACAGGTGCGTATTAGTTATGCACAGAAATGTCTCCTGTTCTGTTCTTTTTTCCTTCCCTCCAATTGACTGACTTTTTAGACCAACGCCGTCGTGTCTCCCTCTCAAGGAAGTGTAACTGATCTAGAGCGTACCACTGAACACGTTTGGTCAGTGCTATTTTTTGTATAAGCTTTACTTTGCATTTATTGACCCTGACCTTCATCTGTGATTTTATCTGGTGGTTTCCGACAGATCTTTCTGCAATTATTTACAGTTTGTGGGTTTTTTTTGTTTTTAAACCTTGAATAATTTAGGAACATAGGCAGACTCTGTGACCTTGTTGTGCACAGCCTCCTGACAATAAGCTGAACCAGTTTGCCCCCAGTTGGCTCTGGAGGATCTCTAGCACTAACCTGCCTCTATTCATTCCCACTTACTTTTCTCCATTACTTTAAGGGGTGATCTATGAGAGGGCCTTTTGTTTATTACAACCAAACACGGATCAGAAAGAAGGAGTATGAAGTCCTTGAGGCTCTGTAAGTTGTTCCATAGTCCTTAAGGAATAACATTAACATCTTAATAAGATCTTTGATCACTGTAGGTGTCAATTCAGATATTCTTGTGAATTTAACTCCCCCTGTGAGCTATCTTTGCTGGCCAATTTCCAGTCCAGCTATAAAGTGTGAGGAAGAAAGATGTAATGATTTGGGGTGCCTCGTAGCGTGTTAACAGCCAAGAAGGGACAGGAGGAACTGTGAGTTCCCTTGCTGCTAGAGGACTTCATGTGAGTAAAAAAATAGTCTATAGTTTCTGCTGTCTTGCCCCACCTGGCTAATCCCACAGTAGACTGAAAAAAATCTGAGCACATTTGTTGGATTGGATCTTCTCTGCATTTCTCCAGAGATCACATTAATACCACAGAACATTTTGAATGGCCAAAAATCATGCAGTTTAGAAAACTGTTTGAATAAGACTATCTGTCGTGATTTAATTTTTCAAGCCACTCCAAAAATAATTGCTTTATATTTATATAGTTCTTTTCATCACAAAGGATTTTATGTGCTTTTCAGGAAGGCATTTCCATTTAAGCCACTGCTGAAATGCAACCTCTGCTTAACAGCAATATTAGTTTACAGCATGAGGCTTGAAAAAAAGACAAGCTTACCTAAAATATAGCCATTTTCATTGAAAATTATCCCTTTTAGGAACAAAAACCCCATAAAAATCTGCATGATGTTGGTGCGTGAAATTGGGCCAATTATATGACATTTAGGGGGAATGTTAACATTTCTCATCCTGAGAGCTATAAGTACTTTTCAAATGTCTCCCGTGGCATCTTTAATTCATCCTCAGATCCTGAGATTTCTGTCACTTGAAACGTACTGTATTTGGTGCAGCTATTCAGGAAGTTTTGCACTGACTTATAAGGGCACTTGCTGTTTTATAGCATCAGAAGCCTGGGCTGCGCGTAAACCTGAACTTGGCAGTACAGGTTAGGCATTGTTAAATTCTGTAGCACTGAATACGGTACCTGTGTGATCCACTATGCACCCTGAAAAGCCAGCGGAGTTTCAGTAGCAGGTGAAGTATTCCTACCTGTTTACCTTTTCTTTTAGGTGTGGGTTGGGAATAGAGTTGTTAGCAACTGTTAGAATTTCTCACTGTATTTATTGCTACTTATGTACAATTATGCTCAAAGTAAGCTCCAAGCACACACAATTGTTGCTGCCAGTGGGAAATATTGTCATGACATCATTTATGACTGTGACTCTGAGGGTGCTGACTTACACGATTGTCCTCATTTCTACTTCAATGACCTGATGGGACTACAAATGAGAGCGATTCATGCACATTTGCTTTTATTTAGCTGTGGCTATCCCTCCAAATATTTCCTACTTCCTTGATAATTGAATTTAAATTATCTTTACTGACATTGTCTGGGGCTTTGTTAATATCAGCCCCTAAGAATTTGTACTGTATTTTTGGGTGCCCACTTAAGATTCCATGAGGTGAGCAGGGCTGAAGGGCAAACTCCAGAAAGCTGCATCACTGCAGTCTCAGAGTCATTAATTTTGTGCCATGATAACTTTGTACTCGGAGAGCAATATTCATTATAAGCAGGAGGGGAAGCATGCGAGTCCTTAATTAACAGTAGGATCTCATCAGCATAAAGTAATAGTTTAATGTTCTATGGAATCAGTGTTATAGCCTTTTAGACTGTTGGTTTTTCCATTTTAGACAATGCCAACATAAGACCATAATTGTCTGGCTGTCATTACCTGGCTCCCATTACTCTTCCAGTGCTACCCACAGCACCCCATTTCCTACGAGTGACCCACAGCTTCCATTTAAGGACCCAGATAAACTCCCGGTTTCCAAGAGAGCTCAGTTTCTGCTGTGTGCATGAACAGGAATTGACTTTTTCCCAAAATCCAACCGACTTGCTGCCTGAGCTGGGTCACAGTGTGGGCAGATTTCCACACCAATTGAACACGTTTGGTTTATTTTATTTGTAGGACACGCTGCACCACAGAAGCATTAGTAGAAAGTCATGGAGAGGGCCTGGTCGTGCACCCAGCCCCAGCCTTACCCCCGGGGACCCGAGCGCACAGCAGCTGGTGAAGAGCCACCCTCCCTCCACTGCCTGGGTGAGAAGCTGAATTTCTGTCACCTTGCCAGCACCACCCTAGAAACAGCTAAAGGAGTCACTTCTGGGGAGTGGTGACTGCTCATAATCTCTGCTGTAGCACCCAGGTACTTGTAAGAGCAGCAAGCCTTCGGGCCTCAGGGACCTTAACGCCCCGAGACACTGCCTTTAAGAGCAGCAGTGGGCGTGGGAGGGGCAGGCCCTGCCCTGATTGGCTCCCTCAGGGGAGGTTGGGCAGAACCAGCCAATCAGAGCACCTCAGACCTGCTCGCTCTGCGGGCTGTGAATTGTGTGGGGACAAAAAAGCCCTGTGGACTTTTTGCTGGTGCATAATTCACTTATTCTATAGAGCAGTAAGAGAATTGCTCTGTAGAGGCGATCAGGGCAGGGCCTGCCCCGATGCCCTTAAAGGCAATGTCTCAGAGACTTTGAAGGGCCTTGAAGCAGCTGCGCCTCCTCCGACAGCGCTGGGTACCTGGTCTGCCATAGTTTACCTGTGCTGCTTTGTCACATACCTTTATTTATCCTCTCTTGCATCCTTTTACTTTTGCATTCTTTTTCCACAGGCCAAAACAGGGGCCATCTAGAAATCTTCAGGTGGCTGACACAGCACAGAGAGGGGCTGTTCCAGTGGCACATGTCTGCGAAGAGAGACAAGAGTTAACAAACTTTCACTCTTTTAAAAAATACTGTAATTAAAACCTTGCACAAGAGGGACAGTTTGAACCTGTAGCACTTCTTAGAGGAGGCTGACCACTCAGTTCCTGCACATCCAGGGCGTGCATCAGTCAGGCTTGGTGGAATTACGCTGTGGAAGCAGACTCTGTGAGTGCTACCCTCCTCAGCCTCACCGATGAGGGCGAGGATGCCCAGGTTTATTTTCAGTGAGGCTTAGGAAAGACAGAAAGGTGTTTCAAGGTTAAAGCATTTGTTGTGCATGCTGAGAAGCAAGGGAAGAAATTAATTCCCAGAAGACTAATTCCGTGTGAAGGGATGTGCTAATTTTGGAAATGCCGTACCTCTGCTCTGTGGGTGTAACTAATACTCACGGACTCTTCAGGGGAGCTCCACACTGTGCTTCGGCAGAGAACCGACACTGAATCCATCTTTTCCCCTCTCGCGAAGGTAATGCCTTCAAATGCGGCACTTCATCTTCGCTCCAGCAAAAGTTACTGTGAACAGAAGTTATCAGTATTAAACTGCACATCTTTCCTTCTGTGTTTTTGGGAAGATTTTGAGTAGGTGGAGCCAATGCGTCTCAGACAAGGCTATACGTGCCTTTTCTGCTTCTACGCATGCCTCTTCAAAGTAAACGGAGTTGTTGTTTGGTTTTCTTTTTGCCAGAGAGGTCTCTTAAGGAACCTGCCCCTGCGTATGCAGCCAACACGTAGCATTTAGTTGTTCTCTGACGCACGCTTAAGACTTGTTCTGTAACTGTGTTCTCTTTGATAACAAAGGCCAGACCCTCAGGAAAGTAGAGTAGGCAGGTCCTCCATGTCATTTAGTGCACTAGGCCCTAGGGAATTGCTTAAAAGAGAGCTTTTGTTGCTCTTTTAAATCAAGTTAGTCTACTATCGACCCATTGTCGTTCATACACACATTTGTGAATGCTTTGCTTCAGCTATTTTTTTCTTACTACTCTCTCTTAAATAAATCCTGTTTGTTTTTTTCCTGAGATAAACCACTAAAGCATACTGGAATAATGCAGTATTGCTTTCAGTCCTTCATGAGCTCTACCCATAGAGAAAACATCATCATCATTATTATTAAGCATATTTATACTAAACTCTGCCCAAGCAGTTTCCCCACACACTGTGTAATGAGAAGAGGACAGAAAAACTAAACATTTGGAATTCAAATTCTATGGAGTATTTATCCCAGCTCTTAAAAGGGACTGAACAACTTCAAGCGTACTGACCGTTAAACAAACAAACGCTGAGGTCACCTGTAGTGACTTACACCTACTGTCCCCAGCAGAGAACACGTTTACCCTTGCGGGGCCGGCTCTTTTGAGAGTTTAGCTACCTGCGTAACGCAGATCACTGGATGTAGTCCTGGTGACAACCATTCTACCTCCAGCAGACCACTGGAAATAGTAATTCATTTGCTGTTTAGTGATGTGCTCCAGGTCAATGGCTTTGTCCTGCAAGAAAAAGGTAAGTGCTAATTTATGCAGAAAAGGCATAATCCAAAAACTGACTGAAATGAGTGAAAAAAAATTTCATTTTTTTCCAGCAGAGCCTGGCTAGTTCTGGGACGGATTTGTCTCTCACATGTAGCTCACACTGCAGGGCAGTTAGTTTTGTCCAGGACTTCACTGGACTTCTCCTGCCAGCTTGGCTTTCTGCTTTTTTTTTTTTTTTTTTTAGGAAAAACAAGAAAAAACCCCACCCCCCCCAACACAAAACCAAAACAACAAAACCAAACAGACTAAAATTTCTATGACACGTTGACTGCAGTACTACTACTTCATTTCTTTCACCAACTTGTTCTAAATCCCATTCTGGTTTTTTTGTTTGTTTGTTTGTTTTTTTTTTAATTTATTTTTAAAATTTTTTTATAAAAAGTGTTTCATCTGCCTGACGTGAGATAGGTGGTCAGCAGTTTGCCTGAGTTAGGTTTCGCCTGAGGAGCTTCTGACAGTCCACTGACTTGGCATTTAAACTGTGCCTACTGAAGTTGTGTGCTGAAACTGAAATCAGTCACACTAACCCTGAACTGGGGCTTGATTTCTTTTTGGTTTTTTTTAGAATTTCTATTTAAACCTACCTTGTACCAGTCCATATTGCAGACCAAGTTCATGACTAAAAAAGCTGGGTTTTTTTGTATGGTGGACACTTAATGAATACACGTTTTTTAGAATTCAAATGTTGGCAGAGATGGGAGCTGGCTTTACATCTGCAAAGGAGAACCAGTTTTAGAAAACACTGAAACCACCTTGGGTGATGCTTGCAGTTCGTACGCACCCAAACACACAGCACGCACTTGAACAATGGCAATATCCAAATGCAAATTAATGAATTTGCACTACCCCTCTTTATAAAAAGAATATATCACTATTCTCCAAATGAAATGGAGTTTTCTGCCTGTCTATTCATGAAATGTCAATTTATACTAGTAGAATACATTCTGACATTCAAATATTAACATACACAGCTGTACAGGTCTTTCAGACACCGGTACCGTTTGAATAAATGTATCCCCTTGCTGCCGTGACTATCTGTGGGCTCCAGTATGGGCCAGAAGGTCCAGGTTAAACACGCTGCCGAAGAAGAGCAGTAGACGCAGCAGAAGCTGCAGTGCTGGGCAGCTACAGGCCCAAGCTGGGAATCAACCACTCTCTAAACAAAGCACAGGCTGAGCAGTGCAGGATGACAGACCACTTAGGCCATCCCAGTTAGAAATCAGCCTAGAGGAACAGGCATTCTTCTAAAAATTAATTGGAAAACAGTCAAAGGCTCCCAATCTTGCGACCCCCTCTTTACACACAGGCCTGGATGACAGCGGCGTCACCAAGATACGGGCTTCACAACGTGCCTCCTTAAAC
Organism: Podiceps cristatus; assembly: GCA_000699545.1. Lineage (NCBI taxonomy): Eukaryota > Metazoa > Chordata > Aves > Podicipediformes > Podicipedidae > Podiceps > Podiceps cristatus. The sequence continues at coordinate 62,005 of KL280455.1, read as the reverse complement.
GTGCGCCAGGCCAGTGCCTCTAAAATTTGATGAACACATGAAGCGGGCAGTAACTGCGGGCAGCAGTGACGCTGCAAAGGACTGCATCCATGGCTCACACTAGCATAACGTTTTCATGTTCACAGGACACTAGCGAATGAGTGAATTAAAAGATGTTCTCAGGAAAAGCAGTATGTACGCCAGCACAGTCACAATGGAAATTTGATCTTGCCCAATACAGTGGTGCCTCTGAATCAAAGGGGAGATACTTTATTTTTGAAAGGGCTCCATTTTGTAATGAAGCGACAATATCACAGGCATTTTGTGAATATTCTTACAACAACTGTGATTAATACGTACTGGCTAGGTGCTGGTGGGGCACAAGACTAGAAATCAGAAGTGGACTCTTACCTGGCTTCCTCTGACAAGGTCCAGAGACACATCCAGGATTTTCCAGAGCAACTAACTCTGATTAGCCAGCTTGCAGTACAGTCCGTGATCCTGCGTTCTGAAAGGAACAGAGAACAGCTCTGTGTAAGATGAGACACCAGACCACAAATTTCCCAAACCACCAGTCAGCTTTAGCGTACTTTCTCTTCACCAGCTTATGTCTTTGCTTCCTGACCTGAAACGATTCCTCATAAAGCACTCCGAGACTGAAACACAGAGATCGCTACTAAAGAGACCATTATTACTATTTTTGTTTTGACTGTCATTT
>KL280455.1:0-46591 GCA_000699545.1 Podiceps cristatus | reverse complement strand
GGTGCTCCAGCCCTCGGATCATCTTCGTGGCCTCCTCTGAACCCTCTCCAACAGTTCTGCATCTTTCTTGTACTGTAGCCTTCTGAGCTGCGATCATCTTCATGGCCCTCCTCTGGACCCGGTCCGGCAGGTCTATGTCTCTCCTGTGCTGCAGGTTCCAGAGCTGAACAGAGTGAAATAACTGTCTGCACTGGACTGGTCACAGACTCTCTTACTTGTATAAGAAATAAATTACAAAGAACAAGCAGTGGGGGAGTTGGACTGTGTCCTGCAAGAGACAGAACAGAAAGATCTTGAAGCAACAGTTTGGGAGGAAGTCGAGTAGCCTGACCACCTGGGCCTTTTACTCAAATATTGCCCCAGGAGAACATTTCTTAACATTTGCCCCCACCAGCAATGCACACACCCTGGCTTATCTTCCTTTGCTCTGCATTTTTGAAAAGCATACATAAGGGAAGGTTCTTTAGGGGCAGGAGCAGAAAATCTCTGCATACAAGGAGTAACGAAGGAGAACAAAGGCTTAATAAAAAAAATTTAAAAAACCACCAAAAAACCCCCCACCAAAAACCAAAAAAACACTTGCGCAATTTCTTTTTTCAGTCTCTCCTTCCAAATTTCAAGCCCTGCCAATGATGCATTTAGGGAGGTGCCTCAGAAGGGAGGCACTCCAAACCACTACTAGCTTCTAAAAATGCCAGCTTTACATTTTATCAGAACAATCTGAAGCTGAGATGCACCTTCATTTTGCCTGAAGGTAACTGCTGAAAAGAGGATCCTGGGAGTACTTACCAGCCCTCCAAACACATCGGCCTAATTAAGAGAGCTGGGACTCCAGTGGCCATTTATACTGTCAGGAGATAGAGCTGTTCTACATCACAGCCACCCTGTTCTTTTCATATCAGTAATTTCTGGTGAACCGATATCTAACATTAAAGGTGCAAACCCCCCTGACATTAACAGTGAAATCGCAAGTTCTCAAAGAATCCCAAAGGGTCAAGGACAGACAACACAATTTATATTTCACAGCTGATTCACTGAGTGCTGTAAGTAAATAAAGACCAACGCAATACTGACATAACACAGCCAATTCACATGTTGCAGTAATAGGCAGAAAATCTGTGCAGATTACGGTTTAAGAGATATAACATGGAAATAAACAACAATATAAAAGCAAGGCAAATACAGGCAATCAAGAGTAAGTATTCCCCAAAAAACATTCACAGAAAGTTACTGATTAGGGGAGAAACATATGTTATGTAAACACAATTAAATGACAGAATTTCAACATCTGCAAATGGAAATCTCTACTAAACACAGGCTCAAGGATTAAGGATTGCACTCAAGCTACCAGATACTTCTTATAGTGTCTTAAATTTTACATTGTTAGCAGATGGTTTTATAACTAAACTACCTTATTTTTCTCTAATAAGGTAAAATATATATGGGCCACTGAGGCACTGAAGCTATTTCTACTGACTTTCTGCCCACAGAAAACCTACCATGTTTCTTGCACCCTCAATATTTTATGTATCTGCTACTTCTGCGTAACCTAACAAACTCAGTTGACTTAAGCTTTGGCTATTCATATTCACCAAACTACTACTAAAGATTTTTACCTGTTCTGTCACTGACAGGTACCATCTGCTACCTCCGGTGTTATCCTCAGCATTACATTTAAGCCTAATAAAAAACCCACCCTGCCACTTGTTTAAGTGGCCTACAACAGCCGATGCTTCTCACTAGGTTCCTTAAAGTAAAAGAGCATATATGAGTGAAAAAGTGTTTTATTTTTCTGTCAGAAAAATTTATTTGGGGTGTGAAAAGCAAATATAAAAAACCTCATGCCTAAAACTGGAAGGTGTGGGGTTGGAAACAGCAGACTGGGAGATGCAGTTCACATGTCTCATGCTGATTCTCACTCTGGATTTGGTGAGAAGGTGTCCTCAATGACCAGCATAGCCTCTGAGGGAGGAACACCCACCAATGCAGGGCCTGAGGAGGGTGCAGCACAGCAAACACAGCCTGTCTTCTTGAGACCAATTTAGATTACAAAGAAGAAGGAGACTGAGGCTTCAGAGCTACAGCTTCCAGAAAACACCATCATTAAAGAAGGAAAAAAAAAAGGCAAAAAGAAAAGAAGAAAAGAAAAAAAAAGGAAAAAAAGTCCCCAAAATTTCTGGAATATTTTGTTTATTAAAAAATTATATTTTTTCCATCAAAACACAGCATTGGCTGACTTTTCAGTAATCCTAGCACCAGACAAATTACAACATTCCTCACCACAGCTTTCCAACCCAGTAATCCTACAAAGAACTGTGCAATCAGAATTTTAAATGCCCTGGGTACTGAGTTAATACCAGATGGTATCCAGCTATATTCATCATCATAATTTCCTAATATTATATTAACATTTACTAGTTTAGCACTTGAATCATCTAGCACGACACTGCTAAAATGTATGTCCCGAACTCAGTACCATGCAGAAGAGTTTTGCTTCTCTGTCCTTGGTTGTCACTTCAAGATTTTAATAATCTTGATCTTTTAACATTTTATGGCCTTATGAAAAGTGCAGGCTTCCACATATAATATTATTTTTTCTTTTAGATTAAGTAAAATATGCTGCATAAATGGAGCGTACATTTTCTGCATGCGTGAATGATCAGGGCTGCCAATTTTCTTATATTCTTATCCTTCCCAATACTGCATTAGAAAACATGCTGGAAATGTTGTATCACTCACTCTCCTCTACATGTCAGTTTATGGTACTTGAGGTAAATACTTCTTATCCAACTGTACAGAGAGGCTAATGCATTAACTTATACTTGGTTGCAAAGAGTTGAAATGATAAATTCTTTTAACAGTCTTTTTTTTTTTTATCATATCACATATGCTTTAAAACTACTTTGGTGCACATTTTTCTTGGAAGAATTCTACATTTTGTTTAGTGTTCAGCTCTGGCAATAAAAAGCAGTTTCATTTCCTACTCTTCCCACCTTGTGCCTCCAGTGTGTGGCTATCATTGATTCAAAGCTTGAAGAGCTGAACTAATCCTTGCTCTCCCAAGAAACGAGCCCCTTTCTAAAGCAGAAAAAGAACCAAGTCACCAAGTAGCATTTTCTTGGCTTTCAAATGACTAGCGCTACAAATGCCAGACTCTTTTCTTTACACTGTGGTATGAAATAAATAGCCTGCAAATAAATGTTATCTAAGGCATGTGTTCATTTAAACTGTAAGACAACACCTAACATCTTTCATGCAAGGCATCTTTCCCTGTATATACTGTAAATTTTCCATATATTCTCTTTTCCACAAGACCCATTCCTTGTCACTAGCAAAGTGGCAATACCTAGCACTCCCTTCCCGAAATGATGCTCTTTAGGAGGGGGCCCTCTGAACAAGCAACACTTGGTGGCCCATCTTTTCCTCCCACGTTATTTATTCCAGGCACACTACTTTTTGACAGCAACCTCTCCGGTCAATGGGATTACAGAGAATGTGTATCACATTAAGTCTCCTTTTAATGTGATTCCTCATAAGATTAGGTATTTATCTCCATACCAAGACTATCCAAATCTAACATCAACAACAGAAAACTCTGGAACAATTGTTAAACCTTGTGCTCCAAGGTACAAGCTGTTCCTGTTACAGCTCAGCAGAAGACTTATGTAGGAAAATAGAGTCATCGTTAACATCTGTTCACAGCACAGGTCCGAACCCTTCCACTGGTTCTGCCCACTGCTGGAAACCAGCTGGGCCTCGGGTTTGAACCACCCTGGCAGCGCCTGGGAGTCTGTGTACTTGGCTAAACTGTGAGCCTGTCAGCCCAGTTAGAGCATAACAGGAGTTGTATTCTCATTAGGAACACTGTTGCTCCTCCTTTGATTGTCCTTCCACCCTTCTTTGCCTTTCTTCATTCCCAGCATGAAGCTAAGAGGGGCGTAAGTGGTACCACTGTGCACAAGAATGGCACATGAAGAAACTGTGGTCTCTGCCAGCCTGATAAGCCACAGGCCACATCCTTAGCTGGGCTACCTTGCTGTCCTGCTAGGGATGTCAGTTTACTTAGTGGATGATGTGCCTCCATAAGGAGATGCATAATTTAGCCCCACAACGATAACATCAAGGCTGGAAGATACTTCTGTGATCACCCAGTCTGATGTCTTATGGATAATTTTACTCAGTGACTCTTAGATCATGGGGAAGCAATATACAGAAGATGGCTTTGAAAGCATGCAGCAGTTTCTAAAATACCATTGTCAAAACCAGCATTAATTAAAAAGAAAATTGACAAAAAGCATGACATCATTTTTTTCTCTGAAATGGGGTTATCAATAATGCATCATTTCTTTTAAGGGAATGGATGCAAAAGTACACAGGTAAATGGGTACAGTAATTTACTGTGGTTCCTTATTGCAGGGCAGGTTAAACATTTTTTGAGATTGTTTGTTTGTTGGGGTTTTTTTTCTGCAAGTAAGCATCTTTGCTATTATGCCTACTATGCACTAACTTGGGAGTTTGGCTCAGTCTCCCATGACACAAAGGAGCAACCAGCCTGCGGTAATTACCCTACAATATTAAGGAGGACTTTTGCCAGTCGCGTTGTGATCATGGGATAGGAATGGCAGCATTTTCAGTGTGTCCATGCAACCTAGGAGCTTAACTACCATTTTCAAAATTGAAGTAGATAGGTGCCTCAAGATCAAAAGAATTAAATCCCAAGAGTGTCATCTAGCTCAACTCCCACTGAAAAGAGCAACATCTGGATATTCAATAAATCCCAGAGGATCCTACAGGCTCCGTGTGCCCTGAGATCCATGCAAGCAAGATGTCCATGAGGATCTAAACCCACGACAGCTGTAAAAACGGCACACTTAGGGTCTGAGACTCCTTAGTAAACTGCAGAAACTATGTTCCAGAATTGACTGAAATGCAGGACTTAAGACATTTCAGTCTGTAGCCTCCTTGCCATGGATATCAGCAGCAACAGCAGGGGTCTGATATCATGTTAGTATTGTACTTCCCTTTTGCATGCAATATATTTCTGGTGTGGTAAAATGAACAAAGAATTTATCAAAGCTAAAGGCAGCATTGTGAAGACGGACCATTTATATTAACAGTGTTCCAAGTTTGCATATTGAATATCCTCTTCATCTTCAATTTCACATTCAAAAGACTCCTGAGACTCTGTATCTTGTGCATTGCTGTGAAAGATGACCACCTCTCCTCATTCAAACCCACTCAGGCTCTCTCTCGGACAGCACTTAGCCATGCTCACCATTATTCTAGATCCCAAAATCCTAACTGGTCAAATATAAAATGTTACAGTTTGCTAAAAATCAGAAAACTAAAAGAAAACTTGGTGGAAGCTGGTGGCAGACTGGCCCTGACAGGGGTAACAAATACTGTATCAAGTTCCTGTGCCGTGAGTCTGTCCTGGCCTTCCCCTGCGTGGCAGATACCAGCTACTACAGAGCAAGTTTATGTCTCTTGCAGTCTTCTGCTAGCATCGACCCCCCCAAGCACCAATTTGGCTGGAGGGCAGCAGAAAAAACAGCTGGATAACCCACTCTTGATGACATTCATTGAAACATGAGGCCCAGGTTTCGGTCCCTATTCTGCACACCTGATGAGTAAGTTGAAGAGGTCAGATAAGAGCAGAGGGGTTAATTAAGAAGCAGCCATTTGTATTATATGCCAGCATGATTCGGAGTCCACTAAAATCAATGGAAAAGATCCCTGTAGTTAATTCAAATTAATTAACCCAACTATGACTGACTCTTGAGTGCAGTATGCAGCAAGCAGGAAATCAGAAACAAAATTATACTTTACGTAAGAGATTAAAAGCCAATATGGTCAGGACATATGAAATGGTATTTTCTACGTATTCTTAGAGTCACATGTCCTGTTGCATGCCAAATTACAGTTGAAATACCCCAAACAATTAATATATGCCACTGCATTTTGCAAATCAATGAAAAAAATAAACATGCTTCCTTTTTTTAGACATGAAGAAAAGCACAGGTTTAAGCAGAACTTAAACTTGCTATTCTGAAAAAATAGTTTTTCAATGTAGAATTTAAAAATAGTGCAGCAGAGTGTAAAGCTAAAGCAGCAGCACACATGAATAGTGTGGCTTAAAACGTACCTTTTCTGCTAACCCAAGAACCCCGATCTTCACACCGAACTGTTGGAATGATGCTTGTAATTCATGATAGAGTGATGAGAACTAATAATATCGTGCTGAGCCTCGTCCTCAGCAAGAGCTCTCCAGCTGCTCCCATCCTTTCCCCTAAAAACCACTAGGTACTTCCACCCTGGGCGTTCAAAACTTTATTCTCCACCAAAAAAAAACCACTACTGAAGAGAACTCAAACTCTACCGTTGCATCCTATGAAACTGTGTATGAAATGAACTTTTCTGGTTCAGAACAGCTGAGACAACTTCCTTAAGTGTGGTCACTGTTCAAGATTTCCCAGCCGGTCGGAGGCATGACGTGTACCTGGCTGGGGCCAAGCCACGCACGCCCTGCCTGTCAAAGCCAGCAGTCCTGTCTCCTGCTTTTAATTCTATGTTAAGATTTGTAAATCGGTAAATATATTTTTCCAAAGTGTCAAATAACAAACTACTTAAAGAGGCTTACCTTTAAGCATCCAGAATGTGCAACTGAAATTAACTGTCAAGAGGAGGACAGATTAAATCCAAAGAATCTGGATATTTGCTAAAATCAAAGTGTTTTGTTGAAAAGACAGTTTTCATGAACTCACCCTAGTAAACAAAATTCCATCAAAACTGGCTCAGCACCCTACACTTTGTCAGGCTGGCTACTACAGAAACCAGGATTTTCAGGGTACGTAGCTCTCAGTGGCCCTCTACCATGGAATTCTCAGGACAAGAAAATTCAAAGTGTCTGGGAGTTTCCAAAGGGCTGTGTAGCTAATAAACATCGTGCATCTCTATAAACTGCTCTATCTATGTCTTTTAAAGGAGATTTTGGAAACAAGCTTCATTTTCTTTTTTTTTTTTTCTCTTTAATAAATATCACACAGTGGGTAGAACACTATGGAAGCTTTAAATCCAGATCAATGAGCAGTTATTACCTCTCCAAGGTCACCCCGACAGTTTTATTATCAGTGACACAGGAGCAAATGTTGCAAAAGCAATGTGGCAAAAGCACCTATGTGCATGGTCTGAAGCTAAATTACTTTGGATATTGTGCCGGTGATAGTTCTGATAATACATTTTAAGACCAGATGCAGGTCATGTCACATCCATAGATTATGTATGGAACTGTCAAAATTTCCAGAAAACCTTCTGCTGCCTTGTGCACACATCTGTGTGCTGGTAGCCAAGCCTGTGAGATCATTTATAATTATAAAGTGCCAACAAGTGTCAACATGGGAAAGCATTTAGGATTTAGTCTTGCACGTATTGAGTAACAACATACATTGGCTTCAAGCTGATCGTGACAGACCTTAAAAATATATACACTTTACATCCTGAAAAACATAAAAAAAAGGAAGGCAAACATAGAAGAATGTGAGTATAATCCAATAGACAGAGAAATGATGCAAGGCTCCTCCTATCTAACACCAGATCTCCAATAAACAACATCATGAGGGCTTGAGAAAATTTTCTCACTGCAGATCACAACATTCCGCACTAGTCAGAGGGAGAGAAAAGCCAGCCTTTTCAGCCACAGCCTGGTATTTTTTCTGTAGATGCCATGTGTCTTACTGTCTCACTTTTGCGTATCCACATATATACACATGCACAGACACAGCGCCCGAGCTTGCAAACACACCAACCCCAAGGAAAAAAAAAAGCTTTACACAGTTTTCTTTTGCAAGCATGTCCAAACCAGATGGAAATAAGCCCGAGAGCACTACAAGAAGCTTTATGGAAACATGCTGCTGGAGCTGAGCTGGGTTTATCTACACTGTTAAAGGCAGTAGGGCTTGTTTTTCTCTTCTCGGCCAGTACCAGGGAGGCCTGAGTCACAGAGGGGAAATCCAGCTCTGGGAACAACTGAAAACCACTGAGATTTTCCCCTAGCTCTTCCTGCGTAAAACTCCCTGCTCTCCAGTTGCACCGAGGAACTTCGTTAAGCTCCTCCAGTTAGTCTCTAATGCCAATAACGGCCGTAAGCAACTAGGAAGGTACTTTTAGCACACAGGAAAACATAAGCTTTGACAACTCTTGTCTTGGAAAACAATAGCACCCTTCCTTTGCAAATTAATTTTAATAACTGTGGCTAGTTTGCTGTGGGTTGAGTAGTTTTGCATGAACACACACAATTAAATTAATATGCAAATGTTCCCATTCCTCTGAGAATACTAAGAGGCATTCTTTACAGCGTGTGAGACAAGGAGGAAGAAAAGAAAAAAAATACAGCAGCCCCCAAAAGAGTCTTGTTTAGCAGGTTGGGTCTTTTTCTTTGGCTAAGCCATTGAAAGGGGATTCAAGCCTGACTGAAACAATGCTTGTTGATGAAGCAGAAATAAAGGAGGAAGAGGAACCTTTGGAGATAAAGGGAAGAGGAAAAGACTGGAGCATCCCAAGCTGTTAAAAACTGACCTCAGCAAGTCTAAATCTTCACAAAGGTGGCATTTTCTGTGTCAGGCCTCACAAAGGTTCCCATTCTTCCCTTGCCTGCGGGGACCCCCTCTTTCTCCAGCTATGTTTGAGCAAGGGCCTCAGACAATTAGCACAGACTCTGGCCCTTCACCCTTTGGCTGTCAATCAGCTCCCCAAGCAGATGGGCAGCAGAACAAGAAAAGATGGTTTCCAAGCGGCTTTGCCTTTCGGCTCATATCTATGCACCAGGGGCCCCTGGGAATGGCGGCCTGGTTGGGAGGGTGTCGGACTCCCTGACAGCAGACACCTCTGCTGCCCGGGGCATCGCTGCAAGCAGGCAGGGCTCTTTGTTAGCATGGCTGGGCTTCCCAGGAGCCGCCATCCTCAGCCACAAAAGACCCTCTGGGAGCTCAGTTGCCAGAATGACTCAACAGTCACTAAAAGTGATTATGGAAAAAGTAACCCTTTCACTTGGGTCCTTGCTGGCTTTGTAGACTAGGACAAAAACAACTGCTACCCAGACAGCGGACAGATCACAGGAGAGAGTATGCGTGTGACAGAAAGATAGATTAGAAAAGACTGGGAACATGGAGACAGATACAGATGTGGATATCGAGGAAGGGGAGGGGAGGAAAAGCGATGGAACACAAAAGCACCCCAGTGCTGCTGCTGTTCTCCGCACAGGGCCTTTCTCCTACCTCCCATACCAGATTTAAGGGAACCAAGACCACTGGTAACACTGCAGCGGGAACGGGTGCGAAGCAAGGCCAGGGGACAAGGAGGAAGGACACAACCCCCAACTCCTCTCCTGCCAGCCTGCCCCAGACCGGGAACAAAAGAGAGGAGGGGATCATGGGATGAGCAAACCCCCAATGGCAGCATTGCAGATGCAGCCCAGCAGGCAGGAAAGCACTCACCCCTCATATGATCAGCAATGGAAAAGCAAGCGAAGAAGAAAGTAAAGCCTGTTCTGAGCTAGGATGAGCCACTGCAAGTCTGAGTCCAACTAGGAAAGGCATGGCTCTGATCTGAAACAATAAACCCTCTACAGATGATTGGTCAGTGGGTCCCAAAGGATGATCAGGATAATTCTGCTTACCCTCCTTGGCCAGGGAGGGAAATAAAGGGGCTGGAAAGCATCTATCGTCAATTCTCTGACATGTTCCCCTTACGTCCTTGATTTGCAGAAGTTTTGGAAGATCAGTGCTCTGCAACTGGCCTGTGGGGGGGTGGGGGAGGCGGCGATGAGAGGGAGTTAGAGTTAGTGCGGCTGTGAGCCCTTCACTCACTCAGCACAGCTCGGGCAGCGTGACAGAGCAAGGATGTCATGCAGGGGTAACTGGGACTCCTGGGGAGCTGTGACATCTAAGCATGTTGTCACTCCCCCTATTTACTTCTTACAATGTCCTTCTTTCAGGCATGACGGTGCTGCGAAGGAAAGGCACCGAAATTCTTCCAGAAGAATCACAGAATCATAGAATGTTTTGGGTTGGAAGGAACCTTAAAGACCATCTAGTGCCAACCCCCCCGCCATGGGCAGGGACACCTTCCACTAGACCAGGCTGCTCAAAGCCCCGTCCAACCTGGCCTTGAACACTGCCAGGGATGGGGCAGCCACAGCTTCTCTGGGCAGCCTGCTCCAGTGCCTCACCACCCTCAGGGTGAAGAATCTGACAGTCTATCTTATTAGTTATGCAAACAAGTGTTTTGCTATAAACTGTACTCATTTCTTAAATTTTCATAAACATAACCATAGGAAGAGTATGCAATTTATTAATGTCTTTTTCTTTTGTTGATGTGAGCCTGCCATCCCTCATTCTGAGGAGTCCAGTGCTTTAGAGAATGAAAATAAACAACTTCCCTCTCCCCCTAAAATCCTATGACTGGTTAAAACCTACATGAGATTTTAATAAAAAAGATCCAATTTGGTTTTTATTTACCTTCTGGTTTTAAGTCTTTAAGAAACAAATTGCTGTGCAGCTTTGATGGCTAAAATAAATAAATCATTACATAAATCAATCAACAAATAAAGTGAACAAAAATAAACAAATAAATCATTTTTTAAAAAAGCCTGACATTTCCACAGTCTCCAGCTCCCAGGAGCTGGCATAGTAAGGAGTGCACCAGATTGTGCCATGCTCTGAGAAACAATAGCAACATTTATTAAGACTTCATGCATTATCGCTGCCTTTCTGCTGTTATTACCGAGCCTATTCTGCCTTTCTCCTTCCTTGCCCTGCGTACACCGTCAGCTAGTAAGTACCAGGAAAATGGAAAAGGGCATTATTATTTGTAGTCGCAGACTAAGGCTGCAGCTTGTGAGCCACTGTGCAAATTGAAAAGGTAAAGAGAGTCTATGCACTAGAAGGATCAGACATCAAAGAAGAGGTGGGTGGGAGAATACGCAGAAGCAGTGAAACCATCACTTGGCCTCGGGGGTCTAGGCCTTGATGGCAGAGGTGATGCCCTTAATTTTAATCTCCTTGAGGAACACAAAGGGAAGAAGGATTTATGACACAAATAAAGAAATTACTACGAATAAAATGTCTGTCTGAGCTACAGTGAAAAATGCCAGGTCCGGAGTTTTATTGTGTTTTTGTTTAACCTCCTCACGCAGGGCAACAGGAAGGAATGGAAAAGAACAGGGGAAGCCTCAGCCAACACCTCCTTACAGACAACAGCAGGCAAACACAGGCCACAAACATGAGCTCAGTTCTCATTTTGAGTGGGCTTTGGAGTCCCAAAGGGATCTGCAGACACAGATACAAGGTTTTTTAATATGAACATGCAGGTACTAACAATATTACTTCATGGGCATCGAGGTCCCTTCTGCCTAAGACCAAATATTTCATTGAACCGCTGAGACTGCAGTAAATTGCTAGGAAATACACTATTTTCTTCCTCTTCTCGAAGTCTAGTTTCTGGGGAGCTTTGAGCCAAGAGCTGAAAACCAAGAATCTAATTTTAAGTATAACTCCCCTTTGCTGAGGAGGAACTGCCTGGAGATGCAACAGAGGTGCAACTCTCAGAGGTGCTCTATGTTCTCACACAAATAGGTAAAATACAAGCTGTGGGCTAGGCTCTGCTCCCCAGCTGTATACTGGAGATAGTATTTCTCTACTTCATGTGTTTACAGTTGGCCCCACGCTCAAGTGCTGGATGAACTAAGACAGGAATTCCTCTTATTACTTAAATATGTTTTAAATACATTTCAGTCTCTTTGCTTCCTTTTATGGTTATTGCCTGGTTTTCCCTGGGTACCCTCTCATTTTAGATGGCTGCATCTATATATCGATCACCTGCTGAGGAGCAGTTAGTCAATTCTGAGAAACTTTAGACCTTTGTAGTTCAGCCTGTTACTGAACAGCACTTACTTTTCCGCTCTGAAAATGTGAATATCTTAGAAATTAAAAGCTGTGACCTGAGCCAGGTGAACTGGCAGAAAAATAAAACCTGTAATAACAGACAGACCAAGATGTTCCTAGAATGGCTTTCTAAAAGCAAATGCTTCCTGTGAGGGCACAGGTAACAGTCTGTAGTGGATAAAAGCACATTATTATGACACAGATCTGTGGCAACTTATGACAAATCACAAAGAGCATATGAGGATGAAGTCAATTGCTTCAGAACTGTTTGCTTCTATACAACCTCCAGATACTGAAATCTCGACTTTATACTGGCCTGGGGAGGCTGCTCATTCACATTTATGAATGAAATGAGCAGTTAGACAGTGATACAATGAGAGAAGACAGACGGGTAAAACGTTCTCCTGACTGTGTGGCATAGCAAAGAAAGTAATAAAAATACTGCACAGGGAATAATCAAGGTAAGTTTATTCAGAACCATGGGGGATTTAGACTTGAATTTTCAGCAGCTGGGGGGAATTAAACACTCAGTTTCCACTGTGTCTGCAGGGGAAGTATGAAAGTAGGATTTGCTTGATATCGGTCTTCTGGGTTTCTTACAAAATCACGTCCTTTCACAATAGGTAGAGGTACAAATACAGCTCCATTCCAGACCTGTCAGGAGCTCTCTGTTCTCATTGCCAGACACTCAGAAAATGGAAAACACCAAAAAACTTCGTAATACTTGAGCCAGCAATCTCTTTGAGAGCAGATGGAGTCACTGTGCTTGAGAGCTTGCATGGCAAAGGGTACATAAATATAAGAGGATACAGAAACATGGCAAGCACTGTACAGTCTTGACCAATGCACATAAAATGGGCAACTGGAAAGAAGATGATAGCTTTGCTCTTACTTTTCCTTGTCAGTGCTGGCCAGGGCCACACAGTGGCAGGTATCAGCCAGCTTCCAGGCCTCACACTCCCACCCCAATGGTTTGTCCAGCCCTCTACCTGCCAGGTTTCTTCCCCAAGCAGCCAGGACATCTGGGCAGAGATGGTGCAGAGTGGGGCCAGGCAGGGAAGCAGTAGGGCTGCAGGCAGCAGTAGCAAACCTGGCTCAGTGTCAGTTCCTCAGGCAGCAGCAGCATCAAGAAGGGTGATTCTGGACACCTGCTCTGCCACAATTTCGTCCCTGTCATCTGGATAACCATGTAGACCCTCATGCAAGCCCCAAGATACATGTAGCTGTCTGTAATCATCACTGAAGTTTCAAGGCTGAGGCTGTACTGCCTGAATTAGCTCTCCTGCCACATCCATCTTGCTTCATTTGTCTTTTCCCCAGCTCCCCCATCTACAACAACTATTCCTAAAATACACTGAACCTAGAGCCTTCCTTGAGGTGTAGACACACTGTGGAGGTCCTGAACAAACAGCCCTGAGCAACCTGATTTCATGCCAGGACGAAAGACAAAAGGCAGTCTTGGTATGCACCCACAGTGACTGACTAGGAACAGTGCATCCATGGCAAAGGATTTCAACCCTGTTTGAAGAGTAAAGCTGGTTTAATGCATGAAAGGAAAGTTGAGTTGGCCCCAAGGTCAGGACAGGGGAAGATAAGAGCAGTTACATCACTGTGACTCACCTAGGAAAGGCATATTTGGATTTTTGTACTAAGGGAATCTTGTTCTTAACCAGCAATCAAGGACAACCAACACTAACATTTCAGGTTGGTTTCTTTCCCACAATGTACAAAGTTAAAAACAATTGTTAGAATTAAAAACATTCTGTGACCGCTGTGTAGAACTCATGCAAAGCTTTAGTGAGCAGCAGGGAGCAGAAACATGATAAATCATGGAAAGTCCCCTTTGAACAGGTGTTTTGGCATTTTTTTTATGAAGCACAGGCAGCTCTGTTATTCCACAGAACAGACTATGGCTTGTTACAGAAAGACTGCATTAATTTAAAGCAATTTTGAACTTCCCATCCCAGATATGAAAAGCAAACCAACTTGAGATGTACCTTAAAACATATATCTGATGGCAGCTCCAGCCAGTGCTGTTGATAGCAATAAAATCACGGTCCTCAGAAAACACTTTTCTAACGTGCTCAAAAATATCTGGACCAGGCTCTGCTTTCCAGCCTCTCCCTGAGGGATCCACTGATGTCCAGCTGTGTTACCACATACCTCCAGGGCTGCCCTCCTAATGAAAAACCTAGGTCATGTCACTTCTGCCCTTCCCTCAGCCAGTCACTCCTCCAGCAGCATCCATAAGGAGGAGAGAGTGGGGACTATCCTGCTGCCTAAGTGCTCGCAGTACCTTGCGCTCTTCCAAGCAGAACCAAATCCTGCCTGGCCCAGCTGAGACCATTACAGATGAGTAAAAGACAGAAATCCTGCTTTCTCCAAGACAGAGCAAGTCACAGATAAGATTCTCACGAGACATGATCTTCCCAGAAAACATTTGATCATCTCTGTCAAACCTCAATGGCCCTGACTGCTCTCTTAAGCTTCAACAATGACTCACTGCTGGAGAAACTCTCAGCATCTCCCTACAGCCCGAGACCAGCAGAATCCCCCCCATGCACCACCACTACATCCAGCCCAAGGCTACAGCATATGATGCTGCCAGAAAAGCACAAATGCTCTAGAAGACCAGGAGATTTTGACAGGTGATTGCGTCCTCAATGCATTATTACCCCAGGATATCACACATATCAGAGTAAAACAGAACACAACCCAAAAGGAGAAAGACTGATTTATAATCTAAGCAAAAAACCCCAGCTGTTTTCACCAAGTCAATACTCCCAACAGTTCTCCTCATGGTGGAAGTTAAAGAATATCCATAACAGGAGACTGCTGGGGCACTGCTGACCCAGGTGGAGCTGAGCCTTGAATAAACCCAATCTCCAGAAAGCAACATGAGTCCTATGTTATCACAAGATGCTATAAATACATCTTAGTGACTGCCCATTCTCACTCGTTTGGAAACAAAATGGGATATTTAATCCTACAGTAAGACCTGGCAGAGTGGAAACCCTCAAAGCAGAAAACATGTCACCTCCTTCTCCCTGAGTAGAGATCCATAGCAACATTCAAAGGGAACACAGCCTTGCTCTTGCAAGGAGAATGCCATGCCCAATATATAATCTTAATCTCACTCTGTATCAGACAGTCCAGCTGCTACATGAGCCAAGATCCATTTCAACAGGAGAAAATGACAGATTGCCTTGATTTAAACACCGATTCCAGATGTGACAAGCCTTACACTGAAAGCATTTAATGCTTAAATTCAGTGAATATTCAGGGCAATACCATGAATTATAGAAAACTTATCACAAAAATCCATGCATGCTTTACTTCTAAATCTTTAAATAAATTTAAGATTTTACAAGTTTAAACTACTACATATATAATCTATGTGCATATGTCTAAACCATATCTTTCTGTATGCGGTCATATACATACATATATAAACCACACGTACAAACGCATAAGAAGCTACATATTTGCTTATGTAAATGCATAAGATATAGCATTTATATCTGGATGGAATTCCTACCTAAAATTCAGCAAAATTCATACACCTAATCTTTTTGTTCTATATTTGTACAGAAGCAAATGGAAACAAGAGGCAAAAGTAGTGGCTGTAAATGAAAACTTTTTGTCCATGTGGTAAAGGGCCACATTGCGGAATAGGCTTTCAACTAATTTAAACAGGGTAGGTCTAAAAAGAGGTGTTTATATAATAGTAAAATAATGTTTTTCCAAAGCAAGTTTCAATTCAAAGTGCCCCTTATTAGATTTGATTGGCCGCTACATAAGAAATCACCATGATCAATCTTCTAGTTAATCTCCATCGTCCTTCAAGCATCACAGTGACATGGCTGGGACATGCCAGCAGTCACAGATGCTTCATTAAGTAGTTAATCGGCAGTAGCTGTAGGGGTAATTCAACATTTTCCAAAGAGTTCAAATAGCACTTTAGGGTAAAGCATGGACCTCCACTGATATCTTTCTGGGTGGTTGTGATTATGCATAATTAGAGTTCACTATCTCTCTTCCAAATACTAATAATAACACCACATTGGAGACTTGTGAATGCCGGAGGGTATGTGGCACATCCAAAGCCATATTTTTAACAATAGATGTATGGGGTTTATAGACTGGACCAGTGGAATTTAGCAAGAGTGCTCTGCTTGTGTATTAGAGAGAATTTTCTGCACTGAAAGCCCCGCAGTGAATACAGTCTGTGTAAATAGCTCAGTGGTAGGATATAAAAGCAAACACTGATTTACTGAGCAAACTAAAAGTAGCCATGCCATAATGTTCTTGGCTCAGATCAAATACTTGTCTAGGGGAGAAGCCCTTTATTAACAGCAGCGTAAACTTCTAGCAGCTAGAGAACGTTTGGACAGTCATGCCTGCAAAAAGCATAGCTAACAGCTACCAGAGACAGCGCAATCTTCCAGCAAGCTACATGTGTACAATGGTCTGAGTAGCACTAACAACTCCACCAGTTACCCTGCTCTCTCTTCTCACTCAAGCTGTCAGAGAGGCTAGACAATCTATCACGCGTTCAGCCATAAAACAGCACATAGGTTGCAAAACAATCCTGATTTCTTGGAACATACTCATCTGAATACAAACTTATATTTCAGAAATATGTTTCAGACCGTGACACGTGCATCCCCACTATTTGCTGCCAACTAAACACAGATATTCACTGGAGTAATTAATGGTATGATTAATATCAGAGGAATGGTGTCTAAGAGCTCTGTTGTTGGACCACCCTGTGGTCAGTGCACAGAAAGATCACCCGAGTCTCCACAAGACATTAACCTCACACACTTGTTTCTAAACCTCATGTATATTGCTGGAAGGACTCAGTGAAGGGAACACTGAGTTTCTTCAAGTACATTAGGGTGAAGGATAGGAGTGATGCTCTGTGCTCTAAATCCAAGCATCTTTTGGCCTTGACAAGTATTTTCATTAAATTGATACCCACCTGACTCTCAGAACATTCAAAAATGAGCGATCTCTGAAGAGACACCCAAACAAATCCAGTGTTTCTATTTGTCAAAGCTTTCAGTCAAAATTAATTGCATGCCACAGATGTCATGCTGGCCAAGTTGGGACACCAGTACTGGTGTGTGCATTAGCTGCCACACAGAAAGAGGACAGCATTCAGCCCTCTGGGAACACACAGCTAGTGGAAAAGACAGTGCTGTTCAGTCACTCCTGTGCTTTCCTGCTAAATCAACCTGCTGCTATCAGTAGCAGTGCTTTCTTTGCTGCTTTCCCTCCACAGGAAGAACAGCCTGATGCAGAGATTCACTAAATAAATAATAAATGCTGGTCAGGGCACTAGGTTGCATTGCTGACAAGAAGAGGAGGAAGAGTTCACCCTAACATACTCATCAACGTGGCTGGAAGATGGCAAGAGAAACACATGCGCAATAAAATAATTATGACCAAAGCATGAAGCAGAGTTGGGTCTTGTGTTGTAAACCTTCCAAGAAGGTAAACTGTAAAGGAAAAAAACCAAAACTATAAAGTCAAAACTTCTGGCTTTGACATATATGCTCTTCTTCAAAGTGAAAATACACTTCATGATCCTTCTAGTCATGTCCACATTACAAATACACACTAGGATGCTCTTTCAAGTGTGTATTATACAAGTGCACTGCAAAAAAATTACCAGCTCTGACAGTATTTGGATCTATCAGGACCTCACACCTGATGCAGGACTGAGTCATATGTGTAAAAGTATACTGGGACCGTGGATTTTGTAAATCCACGCAACGGTTAACACGGACAGTACAGCACAGGAGATGCAGAGGGCTGAGTGTTTATATAAAAGCAGGATAGTGTCACTTAGAAAAGGTACACTGTGTGTAGAACTGTCCAGGTATATTTGAATGCTTGTTTGTATATAGATCATCCTGCTTTCTAGAAGGGCTTTTTTCTCATTACTTTCATCAGAGATTGCAAAGGAAGAGGGAGCACCTGTGACTTTTTCTCCTGCGTAAGAAGTTGAGTGCAAATACAGCTTTGTTATCGGCAACATAATATTCATGGTTTTGTACCAACGCTTCCATTTCTAGGCATAAAAGCAGAGGTACAAACAGGAGCGCATGCAGAAAGGAAGGATCAGACCTGCTACACACTTGCTTCAGAGTGAGCTGCTCACATTGTGCAATGGGATTCTCCTCCTTACAAAGCACCTCTGCAGGGATGGGCAACTTCTGCTTTTGAAAAGTGATTGTATGCAGGGATATGTTCTGTGAACCTTTCAGAAACGCAATCCTGAATGGTTGGCCTGGACTTGGACTGGACTCCCAAAGCACATTTCTCATGTAACTAGCCATTTGAAAGTATAATTTCAAAACAATAAATAAAAATTAATAAATGATTAAAAAAACCCACTCAAAAATAAAAACAAACACCAACCAACAGACTTAACAGAAGAGAACGAAGCCAACTCAGAAGATGACCAGGTTTTATTGAAAAGGCCTTTAGGAGAACTTGCACCACTTTCAGAGAGTGCTGTAGAAGAACATGCCCCCATTCTCAGCCTATCTGCATCTTATTAGGTGGCTTTTCCAGCCCAGCTACAAGACTCTGGGACACAATAATGTAAGGCTGCTCAACAAAGAGTTGACTTCCATTCAAGTATACTGCTCTATCCCTTTTGAAAGTATAGACCATCAATTTCAGTGGGACTTTTTGGCTGCTTCAAATTAAGCGCATGCCTAAGTGTTTGGAGATTCAGATCCTTAGCACAGAACTGCCTGCTCTCTGTGTGTAAAAAGAACATAAATCTGTTACTGGGGATCTGAAAACATCACTCTTGCTCAATAACTCGGTATGATAAACATCTTGTCTATAATAAAGTTTGTTCATTTGAGTGATCTCTGAACATACACATGACCTGGCTTGCTGATCTGATCAGATCCTTCCAACTTTGTGTGCTATTTTCAGAATACAGACCCTTCTTTCCTCCAAGACATTTAGCAGGCCTTTAATGTGAGCACTGAATGCTTCCTTTGCATTTAATTAAAGCTTGAAGGATCCTCTATTATCCAAATACTAGATTGTAGAAAGAGTTTTCATGTTTCCTGTTTGCTTGCACTTTAAGCAGTCTTTAAAGATTCTCATATTTTTTTCTGAGCACAGATGCTCTCCTGTTGACAGAATTATAGAGAATATATTTTTCCTTATCCTCTTTAACAACTTTTTCCCTTCCTATCATTGTGAGAATATACTGCAAGCTTGCTGATGTATAACTCTCATTTCATGTCACGTGAACATTATTTTTTACGTTACAGAAAACATACACAACAGTATTTACAGTGAACTGCTAGTGGAATCAAATGAAATTAAGACTGGATGGAAACTTGCCCATTCAAAGTATTGTAAAAGTATTACCTCTTGAAAGATTCTGTATGCTCCACAAGAAGTAGCATCTTATTCTATAAGCAACTCCACCATCGGCTTTATCGTCACCATTATATTTTGGTCTAACATAAGATGCATTTTGTGATGCTCAAGTGTGGAAAAAGCCTTTGAATTTGATTCAGATGTTTTAACTAATGCCTAAGTGTCTTGCACCACACAGGATAATTAGTAGAGAAAGACTCACCCTCTAAAATTTGGTAACAATGGCATTGGAGTTGATGCATTCTTGCAGATATGGGTCCTTCCCACTCTGCCACTTTGAGACACCCAAAAGGATGAAATAAAGACAGGTAAGACAGGTAGGTTTCAGCAAGATTTATTACTAAGAGCTGCACTGCAATATTCTTCCCATGGCAAACGGTTTATTGCTCCTTATGCAGTCACATCCACAGTGATCAGGCAGATCACCATCTTGCTCCCCTGGAAGGATGCTGGCAGTATTAGAAACACCAAAACAGGTATTGAAAGTGAGGCTTTCATATGATCTGCTGGCTCTGCAACCAGATATGCTTACTTAGCCTTCTGCAACTAGGTGGTCTTCTCTAAGCGGATCTACTGCAAAATTAATATAACAATACTAAACTAATACCAAAATAACTAATGCTAAAATAACATTGTGCTGTGAACCTGTTGTAATTACTCTGGTACATCCACACACTCTGGTACAGCATGGATGCAGTTTTACTGATGTCTTATACAGCCAAGGAGTGCTCTCAGCCTGTCCAATTAACAGGCTTGCCCTGATCAAACCATCTTTAGTTTCTGTTTCACTCTCCCCTGCCTCTGATTTTGTCCCTAACACTCTGTCTTGCCTGCGGAAAGCCCACGGAGAGAAAAGCAATACAGAAGACTGTTCAAAGGGGACTGGTGAATTGAGCATGTTGCCTCTAAGGGGAGGCTTTGAAAACAAGTTTACTTCTGAAGCTAGGAGAGAAAAGCATAAAACTTGATGCAATAATCACAGGGTAAAATTCAATAGTCTGTACCACCCAAGAGGTCAGACCCAGTGATCGCAACACCTTAAAAGTATGAAAATTGAGAGCTGCTTTAAGATTCGTAGACAGGTCAATAAAATTTACACTGCTTATAAAGTGCTCCTCGTAGACATAAAACTAAATCTCTGTAGCTTCTGCCTTATTTCTGCCCTTTTTCATTTCCTTCCCAATCCACTATCCTTCTGCTCGTGGTTTGTCGTCACGTCTGCCAGCCATGCTTCTGTTTGTGTTCAACATGTCCTTCACCCCGCTCTGCTCCCTTACCCATTTCTTTACTCTCCCATCACCCTACGTAACAGCAGACATATATCTTGCTCTGCCATTCAGCTGTTCCATACATATACACTCTCTACATTTCATCACTGTCAGCCTCCTCTTTATTTTCTGCCTCAAGGGAGACACATCTGAGCAAAGACCTCTGGAGGACTGGCAGGGAGGGACTGACAGGGACTCTGGCACACTGGATGCCAATGCATTCAAAAAACTTGGGTTAAATAGTTTCTGAATCCTTGCATTCATGATTGATCTCTTGGCTCTTTCTACATTGGCAAAGATAGGCTAAAATCAAGTGTATCCTTATCAGATCTTGAAGGTCAAATGACTCAGCTGAGTAGCCTTCATTTGAATTGCAGCTTCTGAAATTAATTTGACAAAAAGGGTTTGATATATTGGCAATTTTGGAAGGAAACCAGAATTTTGGGAGCACTAAACTGGAGGGACTTCCAAGGTCATTAAACTGTCATCCTGTAACTGGCAGGAACTCTGGAAAGATGCTAAATCCTAAACGCTCTGTGCTACCTTTGCCACCCGTACACACCAGCAGCCACAGAACACTTCGCTAACATATAGCGAACTGAATACCTAATAGCACAGGAGACCAAAATCTGCAATATTATAAACGTTAAAGCAAGCAGAGCAATATAGTTTCATACTCGAGCTGAGGAATACATCGGGTGAAAACTTGTCCTACAGGCTGTGCTCAGGTAAGTGTGTATGAGCATGGAAAAGAATGACATTTCTATGAATCAGATGGTTCAAGAGATGTATTTCACAGCCAAATTATTATATCCCAGGAGCCATCAGGATTCCTACACCTCACAAAGCCACAGAGGAAGATGCTGACTAGGGCACAGCTCTGAGCCTTCTGGTGGACAAGCCAGGACTGCTCAGGATCTGGCTGTATTGACGAAGACCACCTTCACCATGCTAGTCTGCTGACCGTAGCCGAGCTAGGTCAAAAAAAGTTTAATTTCAAGGGGGATCAGATCAGCCCCCAGGCTCCCATTTGCCATGCATGTGAACTGGGTACGCCGCTGTCCCCCGTGACATTGACAATTTCTTCCCCCAGTGTATTTTAGCTCAGAGAGGACCTGAACAGGAACTGAAGTAAGACAGCGGAGTGCTCTGATCAATCCAGGGCAACAAAATTTAGTTGGAAGCCATCACTTATTTATTTTAATTGTTTGCTTGTGATAAGATTTTTCAAGGTTACAGACAGAAACTGCATCAAATTACTGTAAAATTTAGTGTTTCAAATACTTTTTCCACGGCTATATATGTCTGGCCCACTCCTGCAGTAAGTATTGAAGTAAGAGAATTGTCTGGCTGAGAAAAACAAAACTGTAACATTTGTCTTCAACAGAAACCAATTCTCCATTCCTCTGGTTCCCCTTCCCTCATTTTGGGAGAAAGTATAATACCCTCCCGATTTGTCAAAATATTTCACTTAGTTGACAACAAAACCCTCTCCTATATGGGAGATCTTTTTTCCCTTTAAAAGTTAGATATGAAGTTAAGTGAAATGTCATTCAGCTAGAACATGAAATATTTCAAGGTTTTCCCAAATTCCTATCAACCTTGTCCTCCTTCAGCTAAAACTATTTGACCCAAATTCATAAATGCTTTTGGCTAACATGAACAAGGTATTACTGTCAGGAATAAAAAGATAAAAAGAAAAGAAGTTTTGTTTGAACGTTTCCTTATTACTAGCCAGAGGCAAAACTGCCATCATGTTCACTGGGAGGAAAGCTGTGTTCCTGTGTCCTCTAACTCTCCTCTATGGTTAGTAATTCACACTCACTTTTCCTCTTATGCTGGGGAATCAAGTGCTTAGTTTAATTTCACTGTTCTGTTTGGGGTTTTTTTAGTTGTGTTTTTATTTGGGTTTTTTGGTTTTGTGTTGTGTTGTGTGTGTGTCCCGTCCCCCCCCCAGCACAGTGGTGAACAATTTCAGAGAGACATGCTCAAAATCTGTTAAAAGCTTTCCTAATGTTAAGTATATTGGGTAGGGACACTGAGAATCCACAAACTAGCAAACAGTGAGAATCCACAAACTAGCAAACAGATAAATTCATGAACAGCACCACACACTTGCACGCATTGCATTAGGACTAAGAAAAGAGTTACAGAGAGAAAGGAAGGGAATAAACCTGCTGAAGGTAGCACTTGCATTTATGACATTTAAGGAGCAAGCTGCTGTAAGGCAGTATCAGAGTGCTCAAGGCAACAAAGATATTAAAGAAAGGTGGTAAAAATAGATAAGAAGTTTCTTCAACATTTCACTTGGAAAAAGTGAGGAATTACATTTCTTTGATTTGATTCTTCATTTCAGTAAGACTGCTTTGTGGAACTTGAGCAAGGAAAGACAGGGACCTGAATCACAGACACACATTTCCAGGGGACAATATAAATGGGGTAAGGAAGTGCTACCATAAGGCAACAATCAAGCTCTGACTGATCAGGGCAACTGCTTTACCTTCAAGTTCAAGAGGCAGAGGAGGGTCAGAAAGGAGAGTAATCCTTATCTGGATAAGAACTCTTATTAGAAATGACTGGTAAACTTCTGCAAGCTAGTCCCTTTGGGGGATACTGGAAGGAGGGATCAATTGCTAAAAACAATGTATGTCCAAACATATATGCCCAGGTTCCTCCGAGTGCTGTTCACCTCTAATAAGAATATACAGGTTGCTGTTTCCCTCCATCAAATCTTGACTCTGTGAAATTCCTCTGTGTTCTGTGACTACAAATCTGAAAGTGATTAAAATTTCCTGTGGGAAATTACAAATGCCTTTCAATTAAGGAAATTCATAACTTTTGTTTAGAAATTATCATTTTGATTTGTACCTTTAATAGAATGAAATACTGTAAGTGGATTTACATATTAGATTATAATTATGAAAGTAAAATTAATTACATTTAATACCGTCTGTGTAGGCACTTAATGAAGGAACTAGAAATTCAAATTTGTCAGTTGGAACTCAGGGCTTTTTTTAAAATATGAGCTGTACCTGGAAGTATTGAGCTGTCTGCAACTATAATTTGAAAATCTGGCTCACTGATTTCTGAAGGACTGTATTTTGGAAAGTTAGGGAGTCCTAACTGCCACGACCATCGTCCTCCCCTATCTAGCTGCCGCTAATTCTATATAACTGACAGTTTTTCCTATACCGAAAAAGCTAGTCCTAATAACCTCAGATACTTAATGCTTTATACATTTCTGACAAAAGGAATGAATCTTCACAGCACAAAGGACTTTGAAAACTATCTCCAGCTGAAGAAGGAATGGGAGCTCAATTCCATTAACAATCCAGCCATATAAATCTTGGCAAGCGCACATACTGGATTTAGCTTTTGTTTTACTATTGTAACTGAAAAACTGCAATACAATTCCCTGTGGGATGTTAAAAAACAGATAGTATAGGTCCTTCAGAAAATTCAGATGCCTAATTCTCACCCAGGAACAAACTTTTATGACAGTTTTTAAAGCTTCTGAAAAGCAGTTGGTTGCAGTGATTGAAGCTGAAGTGAGATTCGCATCCATTTTCTAATGCCTTAAAAATAACAACAGGAATAATGGCCCTTACACAATAGAGTTGTAAAAAATTAGAGGTTTCACCAAAAGAGTTATTTAGATGAGAAAATTATAGCTGCACGTTTGCACATCTGCACCTTGACAATCATATCCATGAGAATGTTGTAATTGCCATGAATTATGCAAAATGCTAATTAAGAACTCCAATTCACTAATCATCTCACAGGGTCATAACTAGAGCTGAATTTTATTAAGGACATACAAGTCTGTTAAATGAATTTCTCCACTATACATCTCTTTCCACAGGAAAGAAGGGAGGGCATGTGGCCTTTGTGGTTTAGTTTGAGGGAAGGGTTTCAAGAGGAAGCTGTCGGGGCAGCCCAGCCCTTGGCATCCTTTATGACTTCTGATGAACATCTTTGTTCCTCAGTTTCCCTCTGTATAATACCAGGAGAATACCTTCCTACCTTCCCCAGGGATGTGTAAGGCTTAATACATTCATGTAGTTTAACGTGTCACCTGTGTGATGCTGCATTACCCTTTAAAAAGCCACCTAAAATTGTCTGAGCTTGCTGATGTATCTGTGAAAAAAAAAAAAAAAACAAAAAACAAAAAAACAAACCAAAACCCACAACTATAAAGAAGAAACTTCTGCTAAGATGGAACTGGTATCTCTTATGAAAGTCCAAGGCAGAGAAGAAAGAAAAAAAGGCAGTGACTATCCTGCAGCCAGGCAAGAAGGAAGAAACACACTATAGTTCAGGTTACTATTTTGCTGAAAACAGGATTCATCACATGGAAAGACCACTCTAATTTGATACGGTATATTTGCAAAACATTACTGACCAAGAGATGACAGAGCTAACCTTCAGAGATTCTCCTGAGGCAATGTTTAACACTATAAAACTACAAGACTGCCTCAGATTAAGGAAACTGCAGGATGGACACAATCAGGCAAATCCTCAGAGGGAAATGCAGCAATTCTAAAGAAGATCTCAATGCCCCTTTCCCATTACAGTTACTGGAGGCGGAGGCTTTTGGATCCATTAGCTGGTGCTAAAGATCTCCGTTACAGAGGCTGGATATCGCATCTTGGAAATACTGCAGGCAGGCAGATGATAGATACAGACACAGACAATAAAATCAACTACCCTCTCCAGTCCTTGTGCTATCGAGTTTCTCAGCTGTCCTGCAGTTACACATTGCGCACACGTGCTGAGAAGTATGGGACTGCTAATACAATTACATCAATGTCTGTCTGCACCAATCTTTCTAGCGGAGACAGATCTCTCTCTGCAGCACTGATCAAGGCTTCCGAACATATATTTGACCTAACAAGAAATTTACACCAAAGTGTTTTGGCAGACTACAGAAATACACTTCAGATTAAAGATGGCATAAAGTAGTCACTGTAATGCAAGCTGCTTTATGTCATCCATCTCGTGGATAAGGCAGATGTGGAGATCTACCTTTGCCGAGCAAACACATCAGCCCTGTTATACCAATAACAGAAACTGACACCAACTTCACAGCTACCAGGGGAGATTTCCACATCGGTGACAGCTAAACATTCATTTCCCTCCTTCTGAGCTCTGTCTGCTTCCATACCTTATGGTCTAAGTTATGGCAAATCAACAGCCAGAATGCAAGAGGAGGAAAAAAGTCTCAGGACTGGTTACGATTTTATCATCCAGGAGGATGTTGGCACCAAGGCAGATCCTGCTGGATGGAACCCCTCTCACAGTGGGGCTAGGCAGGGCCCCAGGAGACAGCACTGCACCTAGGGCTGCCTCTCACCTGCTCAGCAACCTCTTCCCAGTAACCAGGGGGGAGCAAGAGGAGAAAGACATCTCACGAAAAAAGACCAGGACACCAGGAGAAAATGTAAATTCACACAGGTCACCCTTGGCATTTTCTGCATATACCTGGAAGTGGGAGCAGAAAGGCGGAAGAGAGGTTGAGCTAAGGCTAGGGTTTCCTGCCATGCCTCCCTCCCGAGCGCTTCAGCCCTGCCCGCAGGAGAGCTGTGAGAGCCAGAAACGCCTGCAGGAAAATGTTTCCTCACCAAGACCCAGCTACCAGGGCTCGCTAGCTACAGCTTGGCAAACCATTCCCGAGAACTAGAGGCTCATGGAAACATGCTGCTATTTGCTAACACAAAGCAGGTTATGTGGTTATAGGCCAAATCCTGAGCTAGTGTAAAGCAAACTCCACTAATAAAAGAGGATCTAGCTTGATATTTCCTGGGCTGAATGCACCCACTTTTCAGCAATGGGCAAAGAGGAAGGAAATACATGATCAAGTACAAAAGTAAATCCAATTAGAAAAAAAGAATAGCTAATGTTTTATTTTCATCTTTTCTAATTTACATCTCTTCATTAAATAAATTAAATTAAATAAAACTAATTTCAAAATATAATCAAATCCAAAGAGCAGTCTTGCAGCATCTAGCGACAAAATAGATAAAAGATGCTCCATGAAGAGGGCAGAATGAGTAATTTTTCCTCCAACTGACGGCTCTGGAATTACTGTCAATTAAGAGGAAAACGGCCAGGGAACTCAACACTGGCAGCGTTGCAGATGCAATCAGTAACATTTTGCGATTCTGCTGGCTTGGCTAAAATTGTTAGTTTTCATTCCGACTCCCACGCTGACAGGAGTGGCCAGCTGAGTTTGTGGGTCACAGTATGGGACTGATGACCAAGAAATGCAGGTCCATTGTATGGCTCTGCCATGGACCTGCTGCAGGAGCCATCTAATCAGGCTGTGAATCCAGGATATCATCTGCAGGTTTTTCCTGCTCTCCAGTTTCTTGAGCTGCAAGCAGCGTGACTGACGAGTTCCCACTGCATGCCTGTATTCCACCCAACACAAAGAATCGCCAACCTAGGAAAAAGCCTCTAGGATAGCAGGAGCCTCTGAAATGATAACAAAATCATTATCTTCTTGGTTTTGCATCCAAAACATAAGCTTTTGGAATTCTTGGAAACGTGTTGTGACTGTCAATTGCTAAACACTTCCCCTGTGTATTCAGTTTAGCGTTATGATTATTATCAGTCATACAAGGAGTGGGGATATATGATAACACATAAAAGAGATAAATCTGCATAGATGCAAACTGGAAAATGAGCAGCTCCGGTTAGAGACAGGGTATGACCTAAGATGTTCTTCAAGATATGCTGCCATTACTACTATGGCAATAGCAGAAAAGGGCTCTCCAGCTGCTGGAAGATGTGGCTGGATCACATTCAGACTTTCTTCCGCCCTGGCAGAGTTCCCCAGGCAGCCCTAACTGTGTCCTGCACACGTCGACAATTCAGTGACAAGAGGGTCAAACATGAGATCTACCAGGAAAAGCACGGCGATTCTCCTCATTCTAATCCAGCAATAGGGAACAGCTTAATTTGTTAAAACAAAAGTGGTGAACAGCACAAAAAAAGGGCTGGGCAAAGGGGCTCTCTCTGGGGAGAAGACATGCCTGCTGATCCTTAGGGTAACTGCAGGTATCTTCAGGTACCCAGTGGTTGGAAAAACAGGGCCCTGATCTTGAGGCAGGGGAAGGGCGCTGCTGAGCCAAGTCTTCCCCGATGGGAAAATGCAACATTAAAAGCGTTACATTCCTGCAGCATTTGCAGTGGAGCTGAATGAAGGAAGCAATCAGTTTGTTCTTTAGGAGGAATAATCACAAAGCAGCAAATGGCTAGAAGTCAATATTTATTAAACTGCAAGCCAGTTGCATTTTATGAGCGCCAAAAGTGAGAACATTATTATAAGATCTGATAAATCAAAGCACTGAGAGTAAACACACTGTGTAAGCTACAATTATATGCCTCTGCAAGATCAATAATTCAAGAGGTTTCATCCACATTATGCATGATGGCCTATGGGAAGTTGGCCTCTTGAGAGTGCTTGCTTGGACTGAGAACAGATGCAGGGGCTTTTGAAGAATTCCTGTCTCCAAATTTCAAGCAGTTGACTATTACACTTTCAGAGATGCAGGAGCAATACAGTTAACTATAGCGGGTGGGAGGGCAGCTATATCTCCCGTACTAATTCCAGGTGCAGAAGGCTCTACAGGGGCTGTTCACACACACACACCCACAGGCTTTGCAGGGAGCACTTACCTCCTCAGGGAACACTGCGCAGTTAGGATCTGCTTGGTGCTAATTAAAAGCCAACACAATGTGTAAAGGACCACCATTCTGTACTGAAGTACCCACTTCAGCAAAAGGAGCTCAGGAGAAGTGCTCCCTTCCCTCTTCCTATAGACTGTTCCCAGCACAGTATCTGATGAAGGTAACCTTTAAGCAAAAGAGCACACTGGTTACTCTCTGTCACTGAATACGTACAGACTCAGCATATTAGCATGGAGCAGAGGAGGAAGAGAAAGAACTCCCTGCTTTCTCTTCTAGATAAATACCAAGTGCAGAGATAATGGCACCCTAAGACATCTCCAGCCAGCCAGCCTCAGAGAAGACCACAGTGAGTTCTATTAGAGAAACAATACTGCGATGAACCCCCAGAGAGATTGCTCTCCAGTTCTCCCACTGTTCGATTAAATTGTCTCCCTTCTCATGTAGGCAGCAAAACTCACAGGATTTTAGATAAGTTATTCTGGTGTCCATCTGTTTATGTAAAGTCCCCTAAAAAGCCCTACAAATTGCTCTCTTGCATTGGGCATAATCAGTATCATTCCTTCTTGCCCTCCCCAAGATTGCGCTTGTATTTTTCTGAAGAATGCTCTCAAAGACAAATACTGCTTGACCTTTATTGTATATCCAGGGCCTGTTTATTTCTTAGCCTTCTTGTTTAGGATGGTACCTGCCTTGCTGTGACTCACAGTCTGCTAGAGTAGCCTCCATGCTGAGTCTACTGATTAGCCGAAGATTCATTTATCAGCAGATGAGGTTATGAGGTTGTCTTAGCTACGCTCCCCAGCAACCTGCTTGATACTGATTTCATTTGCAGTAATAGTACCATAAAGTAAACAGCTTTGCCTTTGTTATTTGCTTTAAAGTAATCAATGCAGTGTGCAACTCATTCACTCTGAGGCTTAATCAAATTAACTATATTTGTTCCCCACTTATTGCTATGGATTTCAGTCCTCATTAAGCTCCTAATCCATGAAGTTGTTTTCTTCCTGGGATGCTATGGGAAAGGCTGTTCCCATCTCCTCCTCCCTCCCTCTCACAGGGTTATGTCAATTGGAAAGCTGTTTCCTTAAAGAAGATGCAGTTACTTCTGCTATCAAGTTGCCAAAACTCAATGCCATCGAGCTTCTAATTAAAAATCTAAATAATTTGAAAAGGGCTAAATAAATAACTCCAGAAGGGTAGTCAGCTAGCCAAGCTCATCAGAAATACATTGGCATATGCCAACGCAGAATCTCATTTTCTAAGGATGGCTTAGTTTTTAGGCAAACTTCAGCAATGTATTTATAAAACCAGATTGCTTTAAGAGGCAGTAATTCTCCCTAGTTGGGAATACTGTGCTGTCCTAAAGAAACTGGAGGCATGCTCTCTTTGTCTCTGCCTACTAATCCTCCATCAAATCTTCTGAACTTTTTGATCCAACTTGATTACAAGTGGCAGAAAGATGGCCATCTCAAAGAGACTGTTTCCTGGAGTTGTTGGAAACGCCTGAGCAGGGAAGTGAGACACCCAAATTTGTGGTCAAAGAGGAAGAAGTTGTATGCAGATGAGTTTAGCCACATGCTTAGTAGACAACAGAAAATCTATAGGGGACAGAGCTGTACAGAGTCACTACTGCCATACATGTTTCTGCTACTAGCACAAAAGCAAGCCGCTTCTTGCAGACCCCTCCAAGTCTGCTCTCGCAGTGGTACTACGTGCAGCCTCGGCCCTGCAAGGAGCTGGGGCTCCTTTGCCAAGGGCTGAAACCTTTCAATTCTTTCTCAAGTTGCACTTAACATTTTATTCCTAAAACAGTCAAAACAAAGTTCCAGACTTTAAAAACTGTATTTTTCTGTGGTTCCCCTGAATGAAATTACTTGATTCACCAGGACTTAATGGGTAATTTTGGACATCAGATACAAGCGTGTTTTGTGCATTTCTCTAGAAGAAATTGCCTATAGTAGGTAAGTTTAAGTTTGTGCTTCAGGGCAATAATTAATGGTTGAAACCAATCTCAGCTGACTCCTATTAATACATTTGTGAAACAACATGGGGAGATCAACAGTGACTACAATTTCTTGTCAGCAACTGCTTCTTCTGAAAAACCCCCAGCCCTCAACACCTCACAAAACTGCATCATTCCAAACCTGCCCAAGTAAAAGCAAACACCCGTATTTTTTCAGGTTAATTTCTCAGGATTGTTCAGCTAAGTGTAACCCTTATTCACCATGTCTTTAGCCTAAAAAAAAAGATTATTAAAATGCTTCAACTAAAATCATGCAAAATTAAGAGGAATACCAACTAGGGAATTCTTTCTGCATCAGAGATTACATTGGCCCAGCCATGTTTTTGAAAGGCAGGATAGCAGCACTTCAGGGACATCATCTACTGTCACTTGTGAAAATTCCTCTTGAAAATATTTAGATATTTTGCTTCATACCAGGAAGTCCCAGTTAACATATAATATGCATTTCTATAGTAGTGAAAATTTTATATATCGATTCTAGCCAATTGCAAATGCTTCAGAACAAGATCTGAATACATCTGCAGTTACTAAAGCATCAAAAGTGCAAGAATTTAAGTAGCCATGCTACTTGGACGCTTTTATGCTCACAGATTAAGTAGGATTAAAATAGAATGGACTGTTGCTCTCAAAACTCAAGCATACAA
Organism: Podiceps cristatus; assembly: GCA_000699545.1. Classification (NCBI taxonomy): domain Eukaryota; kingdom Metazoa; phylum Chordata; class Aves; order Podicipediformes; family Podicipedidae; genus Podiceps; species Podiceps cristatus. The sequence continues at coordinate 15,606 of KL280455.1, read as the reverse complement.
ATACATACCTACATACTTTCACTTTTATGAGAACCGTGAAGTTAATGAAAGGAACTCCAGTGTGTGCTCACTGAAGATGTCTGGTTACATATACATCTAAAAGCTTTCCTATACAGTGATCACAATGCATGAAGCTGGCCAAGTGGAGATGATTAGGACTAAGATTCTTTGATTCAACAACCTCCTTCATCATAAACCTAACTGCAGTTGTGTTTCCGCAGAAGTAACAGTGTTTCAGAGAGGCATCCACAATCTCTGCATACAAACGTACTTGTCAAAAGCATCAGCCAGAACGACATCACTGTCATAGCTCAGCTATCGTTACTTTCTATTCTGATTATGGGCAAATAGCATATGCAGTATTTGCATGCATATGGACACTGCTGTGTTCTAGCTAGCAACTACTATCCTGCCTGCGGAGCAAACGACAGATCCTGATTAATTTTAAGCACTTCCGAGTATCCGTACAAAACATTACTACCCCAAGTCTAATATTTTTAAAACTGGGATGCTTTAAATTAAGCCATTAAATCCATACTTACTCAGTGCATAAGTGTCCTGAATTCCTGAATAGCGCTCTAAATCAAATCTCACCCAGATCAATCAATCATATTAAGACATATATTTAAAGTTTTAGCAGGTGACTTTCCAGGGAAACGTGTGGAGCCAGAGAGTTTGCATTGCCATTGGAAGACGCGATCTGCTCTGAAAGCTGCCAGGTTTACGGACATTCCCTCCTCAGTGAGTCTAGGGTAAACACTGCTCTTGCATCCCTGCTGCAGAGCCCTTCTACCCCAGGCAGCAGAGCACTCCCCAGGTACCCCCATACAACTCTCACTTCACGGCAGATACAGAAATTCTGCTACTTTGAAATGAACTTCATACAGAAATGGTATTTTCCTCCTCTTTGCCCTGATCATCACACACAGCCTGACAGTATTTCACAGTGGTGCAAGAATGAAATGGAGCATATTTCTGTGAAGTGCTCCATTAAGCAGCAGCAGAAAATTAACAGGTGCCACAAAGTGATCACATGTGACTAACTGTCTCCTCTTGGCTAGAAAAAAACAAGGTTTGGAGGGAAAAAGAGGAGAGAAATCATGATGCAGGAACAGTAACTGTGGAAGGCACCAGACAAAGAAGAGTCTGCAAAGTATTCCTCAGGCTCCATACAAAGCCAGGCAAAGGCATTGCAAATCATGTTAGAAAATCTAAGAAATACATGTACGTTAAAGTATAAAAAGGGAACCCCTCATTCATTTACCCCAACCAGTGCTTACCTCCCCAAAGGTCTGAATTGGCTGTTTACACCCTGCTACCTCTGTTCTCCTCCTCTGCCTCACTGGTAGAGGTGACACTTTGACCCAAATGAAGCCATCTCCAGTGCACAGAAGGGACAGTCCCCACGATCCCAGTAGCAAACATCCACAATTACGTTCCATCAGACGAAGGCATTCAAAGAGTCACTGACAGAGTAGGACTGGCATCACTGTAGCCAGATTTCCACTTAGAAATAGACAGAATTGAAAAAGTATGTTAATACATACTTTTATGATCAGAATCATAAAAACCTCTCCAAACCACTGCAGCACTTCCTCACCCTGACCAGGGTAAATATAGCTCAGAAGCTATTTCCCACACCAAGGAGAGAGACAAACATTGACTCTGTAAAACCAAGACAGAAAACCAAGCTTTCAGACACAAGTGACCCTCAAAGTCCGCCCTGCTCTACCACACTACTACTTACGCTGGCCTGCTTGGACATCCTGACATCACTGTGCAGACACCACACCATCAGGTGAGCATAGCAATCAGAAAGCTGTAGACTAAAGCAGCAATCAACTTATCTGCAAGGCACAACCAAAGCACCTGGTCTGCATCACTGTTGCCCAAAACACTTTGTCTGTGTAAAGATTTGATAGCACCTGTCTGTGAACTATTAATTTCTACCCAGGAAATCTTCTCAGTAATACCAGATCAGTGCATTTTTTGGGCACTGCAGGCATAAGAATGAGAAGTTGTATTTTTAGGCAATTCCAAGTACTAACAGGCATCACTGTGAAAAGGTAGCACAGTAGCTTTCCCGCACAGGACTTCAATCAAGTTCCCTCTGCAGCAAGATCTGTAAAGCCACGCCATCAGCCTGCTCCAGCACAACAGAGACTTGTCATGTCAACACTCACCTATTGCGATGGGCCTGCTATCATTAAAGGCATGCCAACCTATGCCAGCTCCTGAAGCTCACCTGTGCTCCCCACAGCCGTGTTACGGCATCAGAGGGAACGGGGAGCAGGAGCATGGTGGGATGAATCTGAATTGAAATTGCTGCTATCATTGCTCAGCATCTGTACACACACAATCACATGGCGCTCTGCCTTGCTGTACTTTTTTCTTCCTTTTTCATATCTGTCAGCTAAACCAAAGATCCAAATGCAAAACGCAGTACTTGGGACAATCATGTGGGTCTGCGGCACTCCCTGGAGGGCTCTGGGTCCATCAAGCAATAAATGGATTATAATGAGACATAAATATAGTACTTTCATCTGTGACGGGATCCTATTCTGCTGCTCATATAATGTAAAGGCAAACTGTCCATTTTCTCCAGACCAGTAATCTGAAATCTCAAAGAGGGAAAGAAAAATAAAGAGAAAGCATCTCTAGCCACAAATTAGGCAGATAAATATGCAAGACAACATATTTAGCAGAAGCTTTGGGAACTTTGAATAAGAAAAATAGGTGCAATTGTCTTTTAATTATTCTGAAACATAATACCAGAACAACTAGATCACAAGAGAAGCACCATATTCAGGAGAGGAAATGAGGATGCAGTTGTACTTATGATTACTCTTCATTTTTGTGACCCCTTTGAATCTCTTTTGATTTAAGGCAGATCCTCAAACTCCACTACAGGTTTTATAAATTAGAGTTATTTACAAAAATGGCTGTCCATCCAGAAAAGATGAGCCTTTCTTCTTCCATGTATGTGATTCACCTCATATGACAGTTTGCTGAGCTCTGGCTTACCTGCTCAGCTACAACATTCCCACTGCCTACTCGCCTGCTTCAGCTAATACTATCAGCTACTATTACTTTGACAGCTTGCTTAATATAGAGATCTTTTGTATCCAAGCTGGTAAGTAACCAGCTTCCAGGCAGTCTGCTGCACTCTGGGTCTGAAAAAACCTGTCAGTCATCCTCCTGTAAAGCAGCATTTGGTTAAACCAGATGGACTATCCCTGCTCTGAAATCACACCCACCGAGTGGATCCATTGCACATGGCAAGTTTGCATGGGTTAAATTGAATGACAGCAGACAGATTGCCGATTTCCAGTAACTACAGGGGCCGTCTTCCTGGGCTTTTCTGCTTAAGAGGAACACTCTTTTCATATTTCAGCCTAAAAAAATTATACCTGCATGATTGTCCTCATTGCAGCCCTATCGCAGTGATAGCCCTCTCAACATCCCTGCACCATACTCAAGTTAAAAGCAAATAACGAACAGGGTATCCCATGCCTGCATGTCACTCCATTGGTCTGCAACAGTTCCCCCAAAAGGCCAAAGGACTTCTTCCCTGCCCAGACCACACACAAGTATAGCAGGCACGTGAAATATAAGCACAAAGACATTCTGGATCGGTTCAATACCTGTACAAGAGGGACACAGCACAGGGATTTCGGGACTTCGAAGAAAGAGGGTGTAAGACATACAGATGTCAGCAAGGATTAGCTTTCCTGAGTTTTGGATCAGTACCATAGCATGCACCTACAGAGCCCTTTGCTTAAAATAACAACAAAGCATGTGGAATGAGCATACCTATTGAATCAGTGCGGTCTGTCTGCACTCTAAGAGCACTAATAAGCACACAGCTCAAGCAGAGCACTCAGTAGAGATGTGAATGCCAACATGTTTCCAAGGCTGACAAAAAAAAGATTCCTTCTTGATGTTCTTCCCAGCTGTTGCTAAGAAGTTTTGCTGAGTTTTTTTCCCCTACATTTGCCAAGGGACCCTTCTAGATCATTTGCATATGGATATTACTCACTTAAAATGGAAGAGAAATCATGGCTCAAGCGAGATGATTCTCTGATACTGACAAAACTAAAAGAAACCAAGTGTCATCAATGAAAAGCAGTGGCTAAGGTTTTCAAAAGTAGAGGGCTGCAGTCAGTTGTTTTCTCTTTAATGGAGACTGCTCAGAACAGTGTTGAAAATCAGGCTATTTATTTTGGTATTTGAGTCCGTCCAAATGGGAATTTAAGATAGGCTCAACCTAGACAAAAAGAACCACGGGTTTTAACATGCACTCTGTACTTTAGAATTCCCCCCCACCCAGTAGTGTCCGTTTGCTTATAAAATGTTTACACTCACATTAGAATAGCAAAACCAGAATTTCTTTTCAAGTGTCAGTGGTTTTTTTCCAATTTTCATTTCCCAGCAAAGTTTCCCTGTCCAAACTAACTTAAGACCCTTTCCCTCCCTCTACAATTTCCACTTTTTTTTTCTTTTTGTACATGTTCATTTGTAATTTTAGACTGCAATTCTCACAGCAAGCCCCCACTTTCTTAGCAAGAATTTTCAAGAGAGCTGAAGGAGTTAGGCATCCAACTCCAAGGCATATAACTTGTTAAAGCATCATTGAATGTCTCAGCCCATCTGGAAAGCAAAAACAGCTCTCCAGAAGCAGACTTACGATCCATCAGAAAGCCAGTTTTCCATGATTCGCAGCCATCAGTGGCTCCCAGGACTGTAACTAACCCCACATGTGAGCAGTACCATTGACTCCAAGGGAACTACTCATAGCTTGAAATTAACAATAACTATGCAGATCTTACAGAGCATTTGCTCTCTCTCTGTCTCAGAGAGAGATATTATTAAGAAGGTCAATACTTTTATTCCCGTTGTACAGATAAGGAAATGGAGGTGATGCAACTGGGCCAACCTGAATGGCACAGCCAGGATAAATACTGTGATGAATCAGGGCTACCAGCTTGCAAACTGTTTAATTACTAGAGTCTCACAAGAAAATTTATGAAATAGAATGCATTTCCATGTTCTCCCTCTTTCCTGAGCATGGATCCCAGCTAATCATCATTCATCCTTCATGCCATCACATGGAAGATAACTACAGAGAGAATAAAAAGATTATTTATACAGCTAAAGAAGAATTTACATAGCTGATTCCTTAGAAGCTTTTACCATGTACTGGATCAGAAATCAATTTTTTTAAAAATTCCCTAAATAAACACATATTTGCCTTATAGACTGTAATAGCTCATTCAGAGGTCTCATGGTGCAGTGAGGAAACATGCTTCACTTGGACATTACTACAGGAAGTTCCTACTCATCTACAGCATAGGTTTCTTGCTGTCTGTCCTACAAGTGTGTCTGATCTTCAGAATCCAACCTTCTTTTCTATAGCAGAAGCGCAAATTTATCTTAGATCTAGCTGCTCTTCCACTTCCACATGAAAAGAGTTAAACGTTAAAAATAATGTTGTTTCAGGCCTTCATGCTTCTAGGCACTGTGAAGAGAGTAGGCAGAGCTGTGGATATGTAATCTTGGCATGACATTCACTTTCTGTTTCTTTTACTGGCCACTAGTGGGGTATTACAACAAATATATTTCTGGCAGAACCAATTCTGTATGAGATTCCTATCTCCTTTTGCTTAATTATTGTTTGGCTTGGACCTTTTGCTGATTATCTTTAAAATAATTGTGAGGAGAGGAGGAGATTGGGGGGGGGGTTTGGGGGGGGGAGGGGGAGACACACACAACCTGTCAGTCTCTGAAGTACAGAAAATACTTTTTTCCCTTTTTTCATTTCTGGCTCCCGCAAACACATCCAAAGTGTCCATGACACAATTTACTGAAGTTCCCAACAAAATTCTCAGTTCTTTGATGCCTTGTGAACCTCCATGTCTTCATTCTCCTCTGACTTCTATGCCAGAGTTGGGACTTTTTGTTGCTTTAAACAAAGCACGGGGTTTCTTTTAAAGCCCATATCAGGTTCATACACCAGATCAGAAAGACAATAATCTGTGCTCACCTTCTGCTGGTTCGGGTACTAACACAGCATTCAGCACTCTGCAGTAATTCTCAGTGTTATTAATTCATGTAACTCAGTTTTCAGGTTTTAAGTAAACTACCCACTACCCTGGGCCATTCTGTACAGTAATTCCCCAATGATTTTCATTTAAAACAAACAAGAAATGAAGTCACTTTCAACTTCTAGACTTTATTTGCTTGCCTGGGGAGGTAAGAGTGGTTCTCCCTGTTGTTTGTTTTGTTCAATAGCTTTTTCCATGGACAACTTTCTGATAACCAATAGCCCACAGTGATCCATAACTACCTATTGGTAAATGCTACTGGCAGAGAACCAGGCACCTAATTTTATGCACCTATGTAAAGTGTGTGTTAAAATGACACCAAATATTGATGTAGCTATTACATCAGCCAGAGCATTGCCTATCCTCTTTTTGTAGTCTGTTGACTACAGATGGTGCTAGATAACCCAATTTAAGGGCTCATGAAATCTAAACCAAGGAGCATATATTAAAATATTTACTGTAAGAAATGCAAACACCAAATGCAAATAAACAGGGTTTCCCCCAAGGTCCCTTCTCTTTTGCTGCCCAGCGAGTATTTCGTAACTAAAATTTTATTTTCAGTATTGTATCTGTTTGATACAATAAGCCTTAAATAGAAATTGCTACAGAAAGTCTGTGGAAATGCACATTCAGGTTATATGCAGTTACAAAACTGCTGTTTTGGGAACCATCTCATAAAAATGTAGTTTGCACTCTTGAGGCTTAATTTATAGGGGGATTCAAGCAGCATTTTGTCTGGTTAGAATCAAGTTTCTGCCATAATTTTTAAGCTTACTATCTTGGCTTGGGTCTCTCCAACTAGACATTTTTCACTTCCTACACTGAGAAATATTTAGTAGGGCAGCTTGCTTTCTTATGAAACACTTGCACTTCCAAGTAGCTTAAAAAGGCTTAGTAAGCAATTAGTAGGTTATAACATTTTATAAACACTAGCAATGTCTTATACAAGAAAAATTATACCATCTTTATACCATCTAGCAAACAAAAATTATTCTAAAAGATTCTACAAAATTATTCCATAAGATCTTGCTTTCAAGTTTTACCACTTATTTTTCCCAAGTTATGACTAACTTCACTTATCAGATACTACCTTTCTCCCTCAGGAATTTATTTTCTTTCCTATTTTTTCCCCAAAGGCATAACATTTTCAAGGAAGATGATTTATGACAATGCAGTGATTTTACATCAACAGAATTCCTCCCTTACAGGGGCCTCAATACTTCCGAAACAAAACACTTCTCATATTAGAAAAGCCTTTAAGTCATCGTTCTGCTGAAATGTGCAGAAGGACTAACAGCCTCAGTACGTGGGGAGGGAGGTGAAGTCTGGTCTGGCAAAGGGCAGACACAAGCCACTGCTTCACCTCCACAGGATTTATGCGTACTGGCTAAGCTCATGAAGGACTTTGATACTAGCCATTCACAATCCAAAATTCAAGTGGGAATTTCAGAGCAACATGGGATGCTTTACTTGGAGCAATTTATTCTGTCACTTTGTGTACACAGTTCTTTGTTTGACTTAAATGATTTATAACAATTTAAAAGGGGAAGTTGAAGGGCAGGCTGCTATGGGAATTGCGGGTACGTAAAACGTGGTGACACACATCATCTGATCCAGCATTTTCCAGAATGCTCTTGTCATGCTCTTCTCTCACTAGAAGCCTGGTCCCAAAACTCACTGATGGCCACGCTGCCCAGTTGCCTGTAGCTTTCATCCTAGAGACACCCTCCAGTTGTCTGTGCTATTTGTACAAGAGGCACGCATGTCAGGATTTGCTCAGGTATAGAGAGAAGGCAATAAGCTAAGAGGAGTGGGCTAGGCTTGCTATTGATTTAGTTATCATTAATTCCTGGAAAACGCTTACATGAAGTTCATTATTTAGTTTCTCTGACAAAGATTTGGCTGCTAAAGCATGGCAGTTCCAGAGGTGCAACAATAAATGCAGATTATCAAGAGACTCTCAGTTGACCAACACCATCCCTGCAGTCCCAGAAACCACTCCTGGAGGAAAGCAATCCTTAAAAGTACTAATCCTCCTGCCAGCAGTAAGTAAGGCAGCAGAGACAGACACTGGCTCAAGCAGACAAAAGTACACTACAGAAAATTAACCTTCATGTAACTTCTGTAAGGTTAAAATCTTGTTTGAAAATTTAAAACAAATTTAAGGTGTCCTCCAGGTGTCCATGCAGCCTTTACGCTCTGCTTAATTGGATTTTCACCTGTGCTAGAGACATGGTGCCAACATTAGCTGCATAGGTGCCCTGCAATCTGGGACAATGCTGTACTGATCACATACAAAATCAGACAGGACCTGTAGATAAGTATCACGTAGCTCACTCTTTACATAGCCCCAACTCAATTACCTCCTAAAAGCCTTCATACCATAGGTGTCTACTGACTGGGAAAGAAAGGTGGGATGCATCTCCAACCACTTTGCTCGAGATTATATTGAAAGCAGCATTCACACCATTTCATTTTAAGCACTTAATTAAGGTGCCAAAATTATTCAACTGATCACATTGCCAGAGGGTGCTCCAGAACACGTCAATTGGGCTGTCAGTTCCATGTCGCCAGCTGAGAGAGATGTCCCTTTTGCCGATTACAGAAGTAGCTGTGAATTACCTCTACAAAGTATCATAGTCTTTGGACTAATTCTGCTACTGGAGACTTTGCATTTTACTCCCTAAATAGTTCAGCGATATTAAAGGAGTTGGAAATAGCAATTGTTAAGTCTGATCCTGGCCCCTGAAGCACACATGACCGCATCTGCTCTCATGCCATCACGAAGCGGGGCTCAGAAGTCTCTCCATCCCATTGTTCTGCCTCCTGCAGGTTTACTTGATAAGGACAGTCTCCCTTGTGAAGACTTTACAATACACATAATCAGAGAAACTACACAAAACAAACCAAACAAACCAAGGGTAAGGACATACAGCAGGCTGGTAAGAGTATGGATAAGGGTATCTGCAAGCCTTGATTTGGACATTCACCTACAGCATGAGGGCAGATTTCTCCAAAACAAAGCCTCTGAGCCACTTACTGGCTGCATTCAGGTTCTGCGCAACTCTCAATAGGATGTTATAAAAATTCTGCCTAGTGGACATGCCATTACTGCACAGCAGATGAGCACTCTTTTAAGGTTTATCATCTGGTGTCCCACCGGGTAAGTTGTTTTCTATGAGCAAAACTTTAGGAACCATAGGCTGTGAGGATCTGTGTGGGCTAATGACATGAGACTGCTAGTTGGTAGGCAAATGGTTTAATTGAACACTGCAAGCAATTAAGAACCCTAGGTCTGAGACCTTTTTCCTCATTTCTTTTTTGCCATTCTCCTACATCACTGCATATTTATTGTACACAAAATAAAAGTCTCACACTTGAACATGTTTTGATGTCAGTGCCCAGTCATAGATATTTTTCAGTAAATTATTCCATTCCTCCTTTCAGAGCTACTTCCTGCAAACCATGAACAACTGATCTATATTGCCCCACATACTTATTAGAAGCAATGCCATTTTAAGCACCTGCATGACAGACCCAGGTGATCATCTGAGCAAGGAGCTGCTGTCACACTATTCAACATTTTTGAGCGACAAGGTCCCAAACTGAACTTGTCTCAACTCCAGGAGAAGGGATGGGGGAGAAGAATCAGCTCAAAAATTTATCACATGCATTTGAGTAAGTAATTGAAGAGTGGAGATTTTTGCAAGCAGAAAAAGTCTTGATCCCCTGAATAAATTATTCATTGCAAATTATTCACTCAACTCCAATAACTAGAGATAGCCTCTCTTTGCTTTTTCTGAGGAAAAAAAAAAAATCCACCGTTTTCCACAAAAGCCAAAAAGGAAATATTAGAGATATTATTTACACTCAAACAGAACGGATTATTCACAGGGTGCTGAAAGCAATCTTTTCAACCAAGTGATGCATCGTACTGTCAAGAAGCCAAATTTTCAGAAGGGCTCAGCATTTTTTCAGTAGCCTAGTGAAATTCGTGCTGCTTCATGGACATGCCTAAAAAAGAGCTGGCAGTTTTGGAAACCTGCCCTTGGCTTCCCTGCTCACAACACTATGCACTCTACCTTACACAGGCCAGCCTACGCAGCCACACCTTCTCTCTTGAATGTCGTTATCTGCAGAATGACAAAGACAACCTGCAGCATCTTCAGATACAGTTGGGGTGCATATAAAGAGAGAAACCCCTGAATCATTCCCACCCTACCACATTTTTCCAAACTCCCCAAAGGGGGCAATGCATCCCTCTCTAGACAGACTGAATGCTGGCAAGGAGAAAGTAGCAAGACCAGAGCAGGCTCTAGTTTTAATAAAGCTGTCAGGGTTGACATATAGTATCTACTGCTTTTCCGTTCTCCTCTATCTCAAGCAGGATGGAGGGATTATGCAGATGAACTGCTATATTGTGTTGGGCTCAGAAACATTGTCCTGTATGCCTGGCATAGCCTGAATTCATTTCTATACTCGTGAATGCCCACAGCTATGAACTGTCTTGGTGGGATAAACACCTAACAAAGCTGTTTAGCAGATTCACTAAATGGTTCTGGCAAGCAAAAACATTTCTAGTGAATGGGAGAATGTGCTCTCATTCCCCTTGCCCACTCTCAAACCTTTGAAGTTTCATTTATGGTGTATGTAAAAAGTAAGACACTTAATCGGGGTTCATGGGCTCTTAAAGCTACACTGCTGCTTTCACACAAGCACAGAAATGTCATTCCAGCTGTAAAACCTCTTCCACTTCCCAGCCACAGAACAAGCTGCCACAAGGCTTTTACTGCTAGTTCATCTCTGCATACATCCACACTTTAAGAGGGAGGGAAGCTTTCACACAGCAGCCCCATTCAGCTACAGAGAAGCCAGGTGAGGCCCTTCATTTCCCTCCCCATAAGCCACATGCTCTGGAAAGACTTTGTTCGTTAGCATTATGGCAGGTAATACAAATCCTTTGCCTCCTAAAGAGGTGTAGAGTCCAGAAGCTAAAGAGTTTGAACAGACTTTGCAGGACAGGGTCCTAGTATTATCACTACTGCCAGGAGCAAGTCCTATCACTGCACTGCTACTTCCTCTTCTGCAAAACTTCAGGCCCAAGAAGGCATTTTTCTTGCATACGTTTACAAGCAGTCCTGGTCACTCAGCCACTCGGAGCCACTGCAGCTTTCTCACCCAGCCTTTACATCCGTATTTCACTTCCACTTCAGCATACTTGAGCAGGACAAACAGTACACACAGGGTCGGACCTTAGCCAAGGCTCCTCCACAGACTCCCACAATCAACAATAACATGGAAAGCCATAATTATGTTCTCTAACATTATTTCTTTGCTGACTATGCTCTCCTGAAGTCAAATAAATTAATTAACAAATCCTTAACTTAACTAGAAGCCTCTCTGTGGAACAGCTGTACTAAAAAAGGTAACTAAACCTATTAAACGACTGCAATGCTACTGTGAAACTAAAGCTATGAGAATGCATCCCCCACTGATCTTCTTAAGAAGGTTTCATCCTGGTGCAACCTGAAGTATTAATGAGGCAAAAGCTTGGGCTGGATGAAGCCTAGATAAAGCAGAAGTACTTGATCTGAAGTTATCTCAATTCCTTTCCTGCACTGGGAGGACCGTAGTTGATTACAGTGAATCACAAATGCATGGACTGCTTAAAAAGTAGTCATTGTAATTTGATTGTTGATCTGGTATCTATTCTTTCTCTTTTATGTGTCTCATGGGAAGAAGAATAAGGAGTAATAGCACATCAAAACAAAGCAAGCTTTAAGTACCAAGCTAGACACATTACCTTGCCTTCTGTGTTTTGTTAGCATTTTAAGAATGAATTGACAGATTTGACAAGATGGGTATCGAAAGAATTTGAAAAAAAATGCCAGAGCTATAGGATCTAATCAAGACAGACTGTACAGGCAGCTTCTGCAGAAGAAAGGGCTGTGTGTAGGTGGGCTGCATACTAAAACTCAGAAGGGCAGGAAGTCACCAGAGGGTTTTTTCCCTGATTTTAGGGAAACAGAGATCAATGTTGTGAATCTCTATAAGCAATCTGGAAAAAAAGCTCCTGCTCCCATCTTACCTTTTCTTGGTAGGCACAGCCCCCACCCCCATTTTCTCTCACCCGCACCTTGATTAGCTCCATTAACCTTGCATACAGGGAAGCCCAAAGTAGCTGCTGATAGGAGGTCTTTGTCATGTGAAGCAGGAAGGCAGGACCAGTTGCTGCAATGCATCCGAAAAATGGCAGGCTTTTTCACGGCATATTGCCTCAAGAGGCTAGGTCCAATTAGAATATCACCCAAGATCAGTTTTAATTTAGCTTCTGTTCATACCTACTTGGCTTAATAAATTAATTTAGTTTACTGTGCAAACAAAACCACAAGTCTGGGAAGGTGAACAGATTCATAAGATGATTTCTGGAGAGGATGCCTTCAGCCATAAGCTGAACAAGAAACTAATGATTTGGCCTGTGACAATCTCGATATCTTCTTGATTCTGCTGAAGTCTTGACTTATTCTTTATATGTTTCTTTGATGAGTGAAAGGTAACAAATAAACAGTAAATAGAGTTAGTAGACAGATAGTAAATAGAGACAGATTAATAGTAAATAGACTTTGATTAATAGTATATAGCAATCAATGCAATTGTCTTATTCTTTCACAGCAGCAGGACCCTGATTCAAGAAGGCACTTGGGCATATGCTTGTATAAGCACGCAATTAAGTGCTCCCTCTTCATATTTCTGTATTTCATTAGCTGGTTTCATTACAGGCTCTTTTTCACAACCACATTTCCCAACCTGGCAAAGAGGAAGTCATCTCAGGCTATTTTACCTGCTTGTTCAGCACCTCTCCTCTTCCCGGGGATCCTTTCTCTACAACAACCACTCAGCGCACACCCAGATTCATCTCTTCCTCCTCAGTCTCTGCCCAGACCACCCTTTTCCAAGCAGTTCCTGCTCTGCACCAGTCTTCCTAGTCAGAAAGCCCTATCATAGCTCTCTCCCCAGCCTCTGAACCTGCTGGCTGTCCTCTAGAGCCCTGTGCCTGCTGTCCCAGAGAAGAATTTACAGTAGTCCCCTTCACTAGATGCCTGATGAGCAGAGAAGGCACAATAGTTGAGGAGGAGCTTGGCAAGACATTCAGGGTTCTTGGATGAAATCACTAGGAGAAGAAAACTGAGCAACAGCAGGGTCACATGCACCAGATCTGATAAAGGGTTAAGGATTAAAATAAAGAAAACATTTCATAAGACAAGGCCTTAAGAAGAGGGGATTTGCTGGAAACAAGTGAGAAATAAAACAAAGGGCATTAATCAACCTCTGCAGATAATTAGCAAGACATGGCACTGGGTGAAGGAACAAGATGACACCCTAAATCAGCCTAACAAATACAAAAGATAATCAAGAGAACAGAACTGATAAAAGATAAGGAGAAAATTACTTGTACTTTGAGTGAAACATCCCAATTAACACAGCAAAACCCCACCCTTGGGTAGGGAACAGCCCCCTACCCACAAAAGCCCCTCACAGAGCGAGCATGTGACTTCAAGGACAGAGGAGGCATGTAAGGATCCATGGGAAGGAGCGTGGCTAAGCATAACTGTGAAAGTACTGGTAACGGTTGCTCAAAGTGCATAAAAAATTTACTGTGTGTTAGCCAAGGTGCGCTAGCTTTGTGGAATTACCATCTAGCACCCACCTCTGTGCAGACATGAAATAAACAATGACTCTGCGTGCAGATCGGCGCTTTGCACACTGGGTTAAGAACCCTATTTTAGGACAACAGATCCACCTCCCTTCAGTAACCATGTCTGAGCAAAGACTTGATTGAAATGTCTCCTATATTGTGCTCCAGAAGGAACCTAGCCAAAGACCTGGGTGCCCATGGCATGTGGAGCAGACACACAGAAGTGGAAAAGCTAAGCAGAGTAGTAAACCTTCTCCAGGCTTTTCTGCACCTGTAGCATGGGAGTTAAAACTCAAGTCAGGTACGTGTCAGAGTTGTCACTGCTATGTGCGAGTTACTTCCCTGATCTTCGTGCAAATGCCTGCATCCCTGCTTTTGCTTTCAAAGAAATCCCTGGGAGCCTTTCTCTGAGCAACCACTTGTTCAACAGACACTCTAGGTTCACATCATCCATGAAAGAGTCCAAACACCAGAGGTTGAAGAAAGCTGCATCCCTTTTGTCTATAAGCAATGGTGTTTAAACAGTTCTAAAGCACTCACAACAATTTGCATTCCTTTTTGCAAAACAAGACAAACCCATCTGATATATGCTAGGTTCAGAAGAGCAGAGAGTTTTTCAAAATCAAAAGGAAAAACTGCAGGGAGGGATTTGGAGAAGCAGAAGAAAACATTTCAAAACCTCTATAGATAAAAATCTATACTAGCATGTGAGAACTTTCATCTCGCTTCTTGTCTGAAGGACTGATAAATGTTTCTATTTATTGTCAGCATCTACTTCATTTTAGCCCCTTTAGCACTGCTTAGCAGGGACATGGCTATTATGAATTAACTACAACAGGATTATACATTAGAGATGCAAGCCATGGCTGATGAAATTCTGCTCAAATACAGTACAAATGAAAAGTTCAGTGAAATTTCTCAGGCTTGGTACTACGATAATTAAAATCTGGTGTAAGAATAATCTCTTATTGTACCCCCGCATTCAGCTGTAGCATTCTTTCACTACAGCATTCACTTTCCATATAGAAATCCAGATCTCTAATCTTCACTTTACTGTTTCACATCTGACATTCTAATTTATGCCAGTGCAAAACAGGTTTACTGCACCGACAAATCAAAGAAGTTATTTTACCCTAGTTTAAATGAACCGAGGAAGCTCTCGGTAATGAAATACTAGGCCTTCTACATTTCAGTGTGTCTAAGTTATAACCTCCAAATTTGACCTTACAGCAGCTGAGGAGAGATGATTAGCAGAGCTCACTCTGTAAATATTCCAAAGAAGTCATCCTTTTCAACCAACATAAGAAATTAGGATTGCAGATGCAACTCAAAAGTGTTATTTGCAAGAGTAAATTCGTATATTTTATTTGTATTATTTGCATAGTTTCTGTTTGTATATTTTAACTGACTGTAGCAATATTTGTTTAAACCCGAACACCGACACCTGTGTGAGATACATAGATCACATCTTTTCTGAACTAATTTCAAGATCTGCCCTTAGACACAATGGGTCCTGAGGAAAGCTGGCTGGAATGCTTTTTGCTAAAGCAAATATTTTTTCAGAAACTGGTTTAAAAAACAAAAACCCACATCATATGCAAGATGCCTCCACATTTTTTTTCCTTTTTGACAAAGACAGACCTCTCAGATCCATTCTCTTCTTATTAGAATGACCTGTAAGTCAAAGGCACAGCTATTGATAATATGCAGTGTCATGAAAATATTCAGAAGTACCTGTTTTCAAAACCAGCGCAAATTCTCAAACTTGTTTTGAAACTCTTGTCCTGGTTTCAGCCAGGACAGAGC
>KL280454.1:0-13446 GCA_000699545.1 Podiceps cristatus | reverse complement strand
ATTTGCTATTGCCCCTCTGCTGTATTGTTGCCCCTGCGTCAGTCAGCAGAACAGAACGTGTAAGTGCTGCTCAGCTGTTCCAGTGCAGAATCAGTCAGGCGTCTCTCCCTAGTAACACCGGTTGTCTAAGCTGGATCAGCCCAACTTGTGCTGAGGATGAGGAGGAATAGTTGCACAAGAGGCACAAGAGGTTGTGCCAGATGTGCACAGGTAGTAACTCCTTAAGCCACCATTAAGGAGCCAACATCAGATTGTGGCTTAAGAGTGGCAGCTCTGCTTGGTTTTTTAATGGTTTTTTTTCTATGCTTCCATGCAATGAGCAATTAAGCATTGCCGGGGATTACCTTCAGGACTCATAGTACAGTCCCCTAGACCTAAGAGATGTTTCCAAAATGTCACTAGGACTGATCGGCGCGTAAAACAAAGCAAGACTTGGATTTGCTTTCCAACTGTTGTCCCAGCTGTGAGTCTAGTCTGTAAGAACTGGAGAGCAGGCTTAGAAACTGCCTTAAAACACTTCCACCTAAGTGATATTTGTGGCCCCAGCACAGATACCTGAGAGAAGCAGGAAGGGAACGACACAGACATTAAGAAAAGAAGATTCTGCAGCCTCTACTGAGCAAGAGAGGGAGTCATGAAAAGTCTCTAGGGACAAATCTGAGAGCACTTCTAAAGACATGCAGAAAGTGGCCCTGCCCTCAGCACCCATCTGTTAATATGCAGTCTATCCTTCAGTACCCGCTGTCCTTTCCGGTAGAGAACCTGATGTGCCAAAAATCTGTGTTTTTCTAGAGCCAACGCTGAAATTGCACAAGTGAGAGGCAAGGCTCAGCAAGAGCAAGCAGCGTATCAGGCCAGCCTGCGTAAAGAGCAGCTGAAAGTGGATGCGTTGGAGAGAACACTGGAACAAAAGGTAAACAGCAATTCGGTTCTCTTAACACAGAAGTCAAGGGGCTGACCCCAGTTAAGTGAAACTTCCCCAGAGGGGCTGCAGCCACGGTCTGCCCTGTCTTGCTCCTCAGGTCCAGCCGCCCGGCAGCTCCCCAGCCTCGGGGCGAGCAGCACCGCCCAAACCATACGGCAAAGTCAGCTGTGCGCAGCGGGCACTTTGGGCAGAGGCACCCGAATCTGCCCGAATTCCGCCCAGGCTTCGGTCTCGGCCCCGGCCAGCGCTCGGGGCGCATTCAGAGTCGGTCAGAGCTCAGCATGCACCTGTGTACCACGCAGGGCCTTGGGTTGCTCTGGTTCTCGGGTTTAGGACCTTCTTGGTTTAGTTCGTCTGTCGGTTTTTGTTCCCATTTATAGTTCTTCCAGTCCCTGAAGGGAGCGTATGAACAGGAGGGGAACCAACTTGGTAGTTGTGTGCCCCGGCCTGGGGCAGGGGGGTTGGAACTCTGCGACCCTTGGGGTCCCTTCCAACCCAGACCTTTCTATGATTCTAGCTGTAATTCCAACACTAGCTTTCGTGCCTCCGCTGCTACTGTAGACCAAATGGTCAGATACAGATCTGTAGGGCAAAAGTGACTGTAGGAAATCTCTATTTACATCTCGTGTTCTGCAGCTCAGCGAAGGAGCTTGCTTTCAGTATCGTACAGCTCATCCTCGCTTAGAGCTTCCAACCCAGACCTTTCTATGATTCTAGCTGTAATTCCAACACTAGCTTTCGTGCCTCCGCTGCTACTGTAGACCAAATGGTCAGATACAGATCTGTAGGGCAAAAGTGACTGTAGGAAATCTCTATTTACATCTCGTGTTCTGCAGCTCAGCGAAGGAGCTTGCTTTCAGTATCGTACAGCTCATCCTCGCTTAGAGCCCTGGGAAAACGGGATGAAAATAACGCTGTAAAAGTGCGGCCTATAAACAAATCTACGCGATGTATTGTTATCTCATGCTAGGAACGACCACTATAAAGCTATCTGCTTCAGTGCTAAATTGTATTTATGGACGTTGGAGGAGCTGTACGTGGAAACAAGTTAATGTATTGTTTGAATGCACTATACGTAGCTGTACTATGTATGCATATAAATGTCTATATGCATCTCTATACATATAGATGTTCTCTTCTCAGTATTGGAGAAAACCTCATTGTCCTGCAGCTCTCTCAAAGGTTGTGTAATTTAAAAAAAATACTCAATTGCAACAATATTTTGCATAATACTTAATATTGCCTTTTATTTTCCAGAATAAAGAAATAGAAGAATTAACAAAGATTTGTGATGAACTGATTGCCAAAATGGGGAAAAGCTAACTTTTAACCAAATTTCTGGACTTCAATATTGAGTGCAATATGACCATTGGCACACTGATGTCCATACATTTATGTGGACAGGTTATATTTTCACTTTTTCGTATGCACTACTGTATTTTCTTTCTAAATAAAGTTGATTTAATTGTATGCAGTACTAAGATGACTATCAGAATTTCTTGCTATTGTTTGCATTTTCATAGTATAATTCATAGCAAGTTGATCTCAAAGTTCCTGTATCAGGGAGATTGTCAAGTTCTCTAAGAAATTACAAATTGCTGATCCTAGCCTTCCCTTTGTACATGAGTTCCCATGTTGGATGTCTTTTGGATTTAATATAAACATGTATTACTTGCATGGGGACTCTTGCCTTAAGGAGTGTAAACTTTATCTTCATTTGCTGATTTGTAAAATAAAATTAAAAATGAAAAAAAAAAAAAAAAAGAAAATGCATGTCACTTAAATGAAATTCTCTATTGTAAATAAATTTTTTCGTTGAAAGTTGAAGATAAGTTGGCTCTTTCATGTACCTGACTTAACTTTCTTCATGAGCAGCGCCCGATACAGCAGCTCTTATTGATGAATTCCTTCACAGAAAGCACTTCGTGGGTCACTGCTCGAGCACTCTCTGGGTCACACGAACGTACTACTTACATGCACATGGCTATGCCTATGTCTGGCTCTCTCTATAAAGACATACATATGCTAGATTTGGACGACTCGGGTCTCAAGCATAGGCTTAATCCTCAAAAATGTTTAATGCTCTGACCCTGATCCAACAAATCCCGTAGGCAAACGTAAAGAGACTGTTGGTGTGAGCTGGAGCTGTGACAGGCGATGACGGGATGGTGGGTTTGTAGCGTATTTGTCACTGAAAGGTGAATATATTTTTTTTCTTCCTTCTATTGGAAGAATTTGCCGGCAGGGTTTCTGGAGATGAAGTACGTGTGATTAGAAGCACAACCAGAATAAGCCAGATAAGTAGCATTCTCGCACACCTCTTTATCCTGTAAGTTATCCTCTGCAGAGGATTAGGTATGTAAGATAAGCATTAAGGCTTTAATAGCAAACAAACTGCTTTCTTTGGCTAATGGTGCAGCTCTTCCATCTCCATGATGTGGACAGTCTTCAGCCTGGCTCTTGTCAGCTCCCTTTTCGTCCTCCAAAGTAAGTCAACTCCCTTTTCTTTCCTTTTTATTTCATTTCCTACATGACTGAGCCTGAGCCTCTTTTCTGTTCTGGGCTTCTCTCTTGGGTTGGTTTGGTTTCAGATTATTTTCTGTACGTGGTTGGCAGCAGAGGATTTCATCTCTGCCATGTAGTGTAAACATGAATATGTAAGCTAACAAATTTAGATGTACCTCTCTCTCTGGACAGCAAATGTGCCTTCTGCCCTGCCAATCTGAAGTACGGTGTTTTAAATACATTTCAAATTCATGCTTGCCTCTGAAAATACCGTGTAGCTTGAAGCAAGGACAAGAGAGAATTGAGTTACAGTTGTAATGTTTAAACAAAAGCAAAACTCTTCAGATACACTGTTGTGCCTTCAGCTGAACTGATACTTCAGGAAAAAAATGAAATCTGGATCATCATAGTAAGATTTTATGTGTTTACAATGTACTTTTTCATGGTACTGTGGACCAAAGATTGTGACGGAGGGAGAAAAACATGATTTTCCAACTTGTTACAATGGACTCTGCTCTGGTGTGGATGCAATTACAGAACATCAGATGTTTTTGGAATATTCTAAGTGCAAACTGTAAGAACTAAATACTATATGTGGCTGATTTAAAAATCTTTAAAATCAGTATCTGGACCACGTCCACAGGAGAAAAATTGATAGGATTTGCAGAAACTTTACATTTTTTGGAAGCCTTTTTTCCTGTGTTTCAAATGAAATTAGAAAGACTGTATAGCTGATATTTTGAAATATTTTTTGTAAACTCTAAACACTGCTGCTGTAAGTGGTCTTTTTTTTTTCCTTCCTGCCAGGCGAAGCACTGCAGTGTTACACCTGTGTAGGTTCTAGTGATGAAGACTGTAACAGACAAGGAACTCAGCAATGCCCAGGGCATTCGGATGCGTGTGCAGTCATTAGAGGACAAGCAAGTAAGTAGTCGCAAACAGTTCAGATTCGTTAAACTTTTAATAATAGAAATAAATAGTAAGTGTCGGAAAGAGAAGAGCATGTAGTAAGGAAAGGAGAAAACCAAAGATAAATGTTTCTTCTCAAAATAAACCCTCTTAATAAGTTTCAATCTCTAATTTTATTGGTTTGGCAGCAATCCCACTGAGTATGATTTGTCAGGATGCCATGATGAGCCGTAAGCACAGCATGTGAAAGCTGTAAAAAAGCATTTAAAGTATTGCCCACTTCTTACTTAAATCTGTCATTTTTACGTTAAGTGACTTACCTGGAAATTCAGAAGGAAAAGAAGCTTGAGGCACTGCACTTGAGCATGTTCAGAGATATTTAAGCTAAGATAAATTACAATTATTTGAGTGGGAGCTTGTTAGTGTTCTGTAATCTGATGCAATTGTATTCATTTACGTGTAAGGAACGGCCAGACCTAATGTTGATACTCCATGTTGGCTGGTCGGTTCATGCTGAGGGGATGCAGACGGGAGCGGGTGACCATGAATGTGCAGGTCCGTTTGGGTTCAATGTGGCTCTGTTCTAGGTGGCATTATGAAGTCCTGTTCGTTCAGGTCCTTCTGCGAGCGGGCAAGGAGGGACGGATCCAGAGCGCCTGGAGTGAGCGTTCACTGCTGCTACTCCAACAACTGCAATGCAAAAAGCCTGGCTTCAAGAGTCACCACCTCCGCGAGCTACTTCTCTCTCCTTGTCTTCGCACTGCTGTGGCACCCGTTGTTGAAGCTGACATGAGGGTGGGCAAACGAAGAGCATCCTGAAGCAACAAGTCTGCCTTCTTAGAAAGGGATGATTATATTTCCTAATCGCGTTACTCCATGTACCGTATTTCTTGGTAGGCAAAAAGCAGTAGGCAGACCTGACAGATGTTCAGATAAAAATTGTTCCATCTGCTAAATATGTCTTGACCTATATAGAAGATCTGCTGCCCTCTTCTTATTTATCATAAGGGGTTGACTGTGTGAATATATAACATTTTCCTACAATTTAGAAAGTATGTATAAAGAGAAGGAGAAATCTTAGCTTCAAGTAACCTTGTAGTAGGGTAAAGGATCAAAATTTCTAAATGCTGTTTACTGTTGGCAGACATTCAAAAGCAAGCTAAAATTTTCAAGCACAAAGTGACTGAAAATTCTAGCAAGCAAATAAGTCCGTCAGAGAACATTTGCGAACTGGACAAAGCCAGAAAACTTGAAATAAAGATGATTTAGTATTAATACAAACTGGTAAGAGAAGGTCGTTAAGAGAACAATGCATGGAGGTATGTTATAGTACATATATTTCCTGGGGAAAAAAAAAAAAAACCTTCCAGCCTTCTCTTTTCTGATCCTTTGAGAATCTTACTACAACATTGGAAGAAGAAGGGAAAAAAAGAGCTTGGAAGTTGTTTTGAGCTGGTAAGCTCCCTCCAAAGATCAGCTTGTTCTATCTCTACTGCTTGTTTTGAGAACAAGTGGTTAATTCCTGTCTTGTAGGCAAATTATAACTTGAGTAATAACATTTTTGTTTATCCAAATTCTTGCAGTTTCAACTATGTAGTTAATTCTTCACTGTCCTAAACTTTGTTCTTTGAGAGTAAGAGTATATATCTCCCCGTTCAATGACATGATTGAGTTTATCTGTGGTGGTTTATATATCCTGTTCGTTTGCAAAGTGAATGAAATTACTTGGAGATCTTTAGAGATGTAATGAACAAAATCAACATTTTTAATAGTCCCACTCATCATTGCAGTCTTACCAAGTAAACGATCCAGAATGGGCCACGTCGTAGAAAGTGTTGTGCATCGCCACTGGCTGGTAGGCGGACGGTCCTTTGAAGTGTTATGTTGAAACTAGGCAAGAGGAGAAGTGACATAATGCAGGATGTAACGGCACTAAGCATGATCTTGGGGCTGTGACACTGGAGAGCGGGGTGGTACCTCCTTTGATTCAAAACTCAAAGGGATGGGCAAGCAGATGAGTGATAGATGTAGATTTTAATGTCCAACTGTGATGATCTGGTCTAATCTCTGGCACACGACATGCATAGGACCGGCTTAAAGTCCAGCTGGCGTGACTGCAGTAGCGGTGGTCTTTCCAGTTCTAGTTTTAGTTACCCATTTAGAAAAAGATTTGGTCGTCAAAGTTATGGAACTCACAAAATATCTGGCAAAGTAGTTTTTCCACTAGCTTTGTGTTGGGACTTTTTTTCAGTATAATTCTTTGAAAATACCGATTCCAGGCAGTGTGTTTTAGAATTCTGCACATTCACGAAAATTTTAAGGTTGCAAACTCTAGAGAGCTTCTTCAAGTGAAATCAGTGAAACTTCCACGTAGAGTAGAACCCTAGCCTGCCTTGTAGCTGGTGCCTGCCCCCGGGTCCAATCTCTCTCCTTGTTTCTTTGCACTCTTTCCTCTGCCTGGATCATCTCATGCAGACTGTGGCTTCAGACCGGGACTTTTCTTCTGGGGTTTTGTTCGAATGGGCTCTCAGGCAGGGCGGTTCTGGTCTGTGCTTAGTTGCTAGGCATGAGTCTGATAAAGCTGTTGAATATAAAGTTTGCAACAATGCAACAGATCTTGGCTGAGAAAGTTAATTTACTTAAAGATCTCATCTGTGCAAAAATCACTTAAGTTGGTGTAAGTATTTTTCATTTCATTCTCAGCTTGAATCAGTTCCTTCAATCTGTTCTGCTGCAGGAAATATGTATTGATTGTATCTTCATTTTCTGATTGTTCTGTAATGATAAATCTATATTGAATGTAATCTCTGTATATGCTCAGTGCATTTCCTTAATGAGAAAATAAAACACAGGCAATGGCTGACAATGTCTGTTGATAAACAAAGCTGCAGCTTCTAACTGGGATTTCCTGGTGCATCTGGCGGTCTGTTTTCTAGCAGGAATTCTGGCGCTTTTTTTTTTTTTTTTCCTGTGGGATGTATTTCTAAAATCTGTGAGATAAAACAGGGAATGTTGATAGTTTTCTTACCGTGGTATTTCCATGATAAAATAAGAAGGTAGAGCTCTATCCTCTTGACAAACACCATCTGTCGTTCCTGACTACAGCCAGGACGCAGAGCTCCAGGCAGCTCGTAGCCTCCCACCGCCTCCGTTTGATTCCGCCACCCAGCACGTCACGGGCTGTGTTTTGCTCTTTACAGGTCTGACATTTTTCCTGCCTAATTATGAACCTGAAGTGTGCATGCGTGTGTACATCTAGAAGCGATAAACCGTGCTTGTGGATTGGTGGTATCAGAGGGGTTTCACAATGATTCTTGGCATAAACATTAACAGGAAGAGAAGCACAGGAAAAAAAATGAACAAAGTAGAAGGAATATTTTTTAAACTCCATTAAAAATACAGAAAATACTTTAAAGTTTCCCTTGCTATGACTCTGCTATTCCCAGACATGTAAAATAGAAAGTAATTGTCTTGATGTTGGTTGTTCTGAAGTCTGATCATTCCCGCCACTGTGTCTTTCTGTCTTTCTTAATGTTGACAGAGAGCTTGGACAAAAGGAGCAGAAACTGCTAATGAAATGCCTTCTGCTGCAGCTAAACACGATAGGACTTCTTTTTCATCTTTTTATTAGTTGGACCCATGTAGTGGATCAGTTGGGTAAGTACCAGGTTTGAGTTTAATGCTACCCTCTCGCCTTCAAGAAAGAATCTCCAAAGCAAGAAATGTGTAATTTCTGATTTATAAGTGAGAGAAACTCTCAACTATAACTTGTAAGATTTACAGATAGCCCCAAATTGTAATTTCCGTGATTTCTTTCTGTCCTCTTGGTTTTGGCACTACAGGCAGCATTTCCTTATTTTCCCAGTAGACAGCAAGAGCCTCTGGGACCTACCAGGAGGGCACATCTGAGCAGAGTGCCCCTGCACTGTCTCGAAGAGCAAACGTGCAAATGTAGGATTTAATTTGCGTCAATATTCATCCACACCCGACTTTTCCCGCAGTGAGAGCAAGGTTCCGAGTTGTCTCGGGCTCTTGGGAAGGAATAAGCAATTCCGGAAGCTTGTGAGCTTTACAATCTAGATCAGATTACCTCAGTACTGGCTATGCTATTTAATGAAAGAAGTTTTAAGTACATCTTGGCGTCACAGACCATAGTTCCTTTTTTAACCTTTTTTTCATGTGAAACGTTAGCCCCGTGGCTCTGTCCAGTAGGGATGAAAGCAAAGAACACCCTTACACCTTGTGCTATCACGTCTTTGTGTGCAACGCACACCCAACTGCAGCAGATTTAATGGTGAGCGTCACTCCAAAGGGTCTCAACCTTTCTGGACCTTCCAGAAGTTTAGGATGTAGCCTGGAGCTGTTGGCTGTGGCTGGTGACTGCCCTTGGGGAGGAGTTTCATGCTTCTAAAATCAGAAGTCCTGACTGCAATTCATGGCGCTCAAGGTTTATCACCCTGCATACGCATACACTCCCTCTTATCATCCAAAGCCAGCACTGCACAGGGTATTTTTAATTGATAAATTTATGGCGTGCCTAGATGTAGCGTATTTATTGACAACGGGGTGGAAAAAAATTATAACAGTGTTAATCCAAGTAACAGCGTGTATGAACAATGTAGCTAGAAATTCATCATGTCCGTGGTGTGGGTACAAGTAAATGTTTTTAGTATCTGAACAAAACGAGGGAATAGCCAATGTGGGTGGGATTCAGCTCAGAAAGAACCACAGAAGCAGCATGTGATACTTGGCAGCGTGGCTTTACGGAAAGTAGGTCTTGTAAAAAATATCTCATTTGAGGTTACGGATTTTTGCTGATAAAGGCAAATACATAGATTTTGCAACACATTTCAGATAAAATTGCAGTCATGGTACACAAGCTGAGAGATCAAGAGCTAGAAGAGTGAAAGGCTGCAAAAACAAGTTCTCAGTAGAAAATCATCCAACTGGTATCTTGGACACGGGCGATCTCACGTCATCTTTCTGACAATCTCGGGATGTTCCTACAAGAAGCGTCACAAAAAGAAGAGGCTGTCAAAGTATGAGTGTGTCTGCATCAGGGCAGTCCTGTATGGTGCCACAGGGACAAGTTTTCAAGGGAGACTGGTAATGCACTTTTCCGGAACAAAACTAAAGCAGAGGAATGAGAGTGGGAGGATGGGGCTGAGCATTTTTAGCCACCTAACCCTCCCCTGCTCTTAGCGCAGTAATCTGCGAAGGAGTACGCTATCACTAAAATTGCTTACACCTTTTTCTAGCAGCCTGATTTAGCCCAGCAGGCAATATTTCTTTCAAAAACTACCCTTTTAGTTGCTAGCTCAAAGAACTTGTAAGTATAAAATAACATTTGAAAGGTGAAGGGGAATTTCTCACTTGAAGTCGTTTCCCCTTTCTGAAGACTTCCTGCCCTTCATCCGCACCAAAATGTTTTTCATTTTTTGCTTTGAACAAGGGGGGAGGTTTTTGAACACTGGCAGAGACTTGGCCAAAAAATTAAGGCTGGTTTTCAAATGCGCTCACTGATTCCTACCGCCTTCATTTGAGATGGCTGTCATTTTATTTTAAGCAATGGTCACCCTCAGTTTCCGATTTTCAGTGCAAAAAGCTCAGTGTTGGCAGAACTGCCCTGGAGCTCAGACGGACTGGCTGGCACCTCTTCAGCCAGGACAGAGCCCGATTTTGCTCAAAGACAAATTTTTGATGCACGATTTTGCTCCTCTGCTCTCCCAGCCTTCACAGAGCTTTTGCGATCTTGAGGATGTTCTTTGTCTCCCGTTAGCAACTTGTTCTTATCCCGCTTTGCAGCTTTTGGTGGACTTTTACCAAATGAAAAAAAAATATCCCAAAGTGTGTATCTAGTAATTTCAAGTTCTCATATATGTCAATGGAATTAAATTTCCAATTGCATAATAATATCTAAATTGTGTCTCCCAACTCTACGATGATTACTAGTGGCAGTCTTTATCAGCATGATATGTTTTGCTCTAATTTATTTTATGATGAGTGTATGAAGACTTAATGGCTAAGGGCCATACATGCCAGCTCTGGAGAAGAACTCCTGCCCCGCTGGCAGACGTGCCAGAAACCCAGAAGCTGCCTTTAAAGCAGGACCCATTTAAATCACAGTCAGGTGTGGGCATCGAGCCTTGCTGGGGCTGCAGAGCCGGGGGTTAAGACACGCTTTTAAAACAATCCACTGTCACAGAAGGAAATAAGCACCTCGGCAGCATCAAACGGCCTCGGTGCTTTTTCCGGTCTCCCCTCCGTGTCTCACTGCAGCTGTGAAAGCTGCCACCATCAGCTGTACTGGGCAGGTACGAGCAGTTAGTGACAACCCCTGTCTTCATCTCTCTCCTCGTTTAGTCCTCCTAAGGGTTAAGCTTCACTTCTGGGAGCTGTCTTTTCGGACATTTCTTTTGCACTGAACCGTTAACAGTGCTCATGAGCCTTTGGCAGGCTCCATCACTTCAGTTTCCACATTCTCCCGGCCAGCTATGACTCCTCGCATGGGATAAACATGTCTGGTTTTGTTAAATATTCGATTTCAATGAATATGACTCTGGAAAGAGCAAATCAGTTACCAGGATGAAGCAAATCCTTGAGTGGGGCCTGGAAAACTGAGCCAGGAAAAATGTTCATGGGGAAGTCATCCGAGCAGGGCTGTGCCGGGGGCATTGGCAGCGGGTTCCTGTAATCAAGCGCAGGAGGAGCTCGTGGAGAGGAGAGACCTACCAGGCTGCTTTGCATTTGGTGATGTTTGTGCAGCAGATGAAAATGAACGGTTTGTCCCCGGGTTGGTTCGGTTAGCTCTCCCCGAGGTTCGGGACAGGGAGGAGCTTCTCCTAAGCATCTTCCTGACGCAGCTCTGCTCTGTCAATTTTTTTCTAGGCTTAGTAGATCTTCCTTCTGGAGCGCAGCACGGCGTCAAAACCTTGGCCCCGAGATGGATGTCTGTGTGAGTTTCTAGGCTTAGTAGATCTTCCTTCTGGAGCCCAGCACAGCGTCAAAACCTCGGCCCCGAGATGGATGTCTGTGTGAAAAAGATCTGCGTGTGTCCAGGGTGCGGTGCTCTCGAAATGAGGGTGGGTTTGCAGTCAAGTGGGTTTCACCAATGGCTGGCAATTTCAGCTGTGACACTTCAGGAACTTGATGAGACTCTTCTGAGGATGAGGACAGGTAGGGGGAAAAAAGAAAACTTTGATTTGACACCTCCTGTTAACGTCAGAGAGAAGCAGTCCCTGAAAAAGCCATCTTCTGCCTGCTCAAAAATCAGGATCCCTTGTGGAAACTGAAAAGAGTACTTTGCTCATGAATGATCAGCAGTCTAGTGATTTCATCCGACCTTTGCTTTAACATGGCTTACCCAAAGCTTTTTACGCTTATCCAAACTTTGGCTCCAGACCACGCTGTCAACCCGAGCTATTTGGGGCAAATCCTGGTGGCCTGTCTTTCAGCTTGCTCTCATCAGGAGGATGAAGAGAGGATTACTAGCCTGTGGACAGGGTGTCCCGAGCCAGCAAATAAAACAGTCCTTCCCCTCTTGGAGCTGATTTCTAAGTCGTGGTGTACTTGAGGATCTTTCTGTGCCCAATCTGAGAGACCAGTTCTCCAGGAGACAGATGGCCTCAGGCTGCTTTGGTCTCAAGAAATACAGTGTCAGCCGCAGCCCTTAAAATAGCTCTCAAAATAGTTCTTTTTTTTTTCCCTTCTTTTTTTTCCTTAAACAATTTTGCTCTACATTTACCCAGCAACTACAGAACTGTTTTCATTCACATTATTTTCCTAACTGGGAAACTGAGGTCAAGGTGGCCACAAGCCCCAGTCAGGCAGAGAAAATGGGATTGGAGCCGATGGCTGAAATCGGGACAAGGTTTAGCGACGTTGCTGCCGTTGGAAGTTTGCCCTGGTTGAAGCGAGGTGCCTGCAGACAGACACCGACCCTCAGGTGTCTCAGCCCTGTCTCAGCTCCAGGTCCCCTCTCAGAGCTGGTCGTCTGGATGTCAGCTCTGTCCCGCTTTCCTGCCGGTCACTGTGGGAGCTTGGATGCATTTTAAATCGGATTAGACTCCACTAGTTCTGCATGAAAAGTCTAAAGAGGCTGCAGTGCCAAACTGGGGGCTCATTTACGGGGGGTTTTGAGCATTGGTGTGCTCATTCTTAACTGTTCTTTCTGCAGTAAAATCCCTTTTGTTGCTTCACCGCAGAATTTACAAAAGAAACTCCTTAGGGTGTCACCTGTTCAAGGTACTCCCAAGCTGTCTTCAGCCCCTTGGCTGGCACACGCCGGTGTCCCCGGGGGTACGGCAGGTCTGGTGTCCGGGCTGGGACGTACAGGACGAGGTCCTCAGATGTTCGTGCCACCGCGGCCTCCAAACAAGGGTGGCACACTGGAGAGGTAACACAAACACATCTCCTGGTTTTGCTGTTTGTGTAAAAATAGAAAAATTACGTGGAAAAACTGGTACAAATATGTTTAGATTTAGATAATGCTCTTGTAGCGGCGATAGACTGAAGACAGAGGTGAGGGAAGGTTTGGGGAGGGTGGGAGTCTTTACTGAGGCCAGCTAAGAAAACTGGAAAAACAAACAGGCGCCTTGGTCCTGCTGCACGTTTGAACATCCTTTTTTACTCTTTTTCTCTTCTCTAAGGCTGTGTACCCATAAGCCCCACGCAAAGGAACTCTTCTTTTCCCCACACAAAAGATCCCAGAAGATGCTGGTCCAAGTCAGTGATCCGAAAGAAACTGTTCCTTGGAAATTGCACTTTATTTTCCCTGACCCGACTTTTTAAAGCAGGACTTTAATGCAAGTTCTCTCCCTTTTTCCTTGTAGATGTGCTCCTGACAGCTTGGATTTTGGTCTCAGCTTCTTAGGAGAGCAACGGGGGTGGGTGGGAGCACGGGACACTCAGACCAAGTGACCTCCTGGCTGGCCCCTGCCCGCTCCCGCCGCTGCTGCTGCTCTTCTGTGGCCGGG
Source organism: Podiceps cristatus (assembly GCA_000699545.1). Lineage (NCBI taxonomy): Eukaryota > Metazoa > Chordata > Aves > Podicipediformes > Podicipedidae > Podiceps > Podiceps cristatus. The sequence continues at coordinate 132 of KL280454.1, read as the reverse complement.
CGGAAACATGTCGGCAAACTGACTCCTCAGAAGTGGAAAACCATCTGACAGCTTGATTTCTTGAAGCAGTTCGAGGGGGACTAAAGCAGGGCTGGGACAAGAGAGAGAGAAGGACCACCCATAAAAGCCATA